>CAKALU010005306.1:0-59580 GCA_916700995.1 Hozukius guyotensis | reverse complement strand
TTCACTGACACAGCGCGCACCAACAGAGGTTTTCCGTGTCTTGTGAAGTGACGATGCTCCGCAGAGAGAAACGTGAACCGTGACACCGGCACCCGGTGTCTCCCTGCGGGCGCAGGAGGGAGACGGTAACGTTTCTCTCTGGAGGAGCTGCAGCAGTTATTTCTGCACAAACGTCCACTGTGCATTCACTAGATATTCTCAGAGCTAAACTAACTCTCCTGCAGTGTGGAGTGAGCGCGCGTTCACGTCTAGAGGTGGAGCGAGTACGCGCGCTCTGTCTGAGTGAAGGCGAGCAGGCAGAGGAGACGAGACAGCGGCCACACGCGAGCGCGCATATGCGAGCGCGCATGTGTGCCGACCTGCTACATTTATACGCTTAGAAAGTTACAAACAGTCCCTTTAAATTCACCAAAAATTCACATATTTTTATAATTATTTGATTGTTATTTATTTATTATCACAATGTTTTTATTTAAGTATTTTAACACAGGTTTATATACAGTATGTCTTGTCTGTTTGTGTTACCACACCACATCCAGTGTTGCATTGTTATCTCTTTTCCATTTCAGCTTTATTCTATATCTGAATTACCAATTTCAGTACCTCTGTGATATTAGCATTTCCAAGATGTCTTTCATTCAAACATCAAATATTAAAATTAAGCAAGTGAGATTTAAACAAATGTGGTCCATCGCCCCTGAAGGTTTGCTCAGAGGCCCGGCGGATTACATTATTAAAGAACCGACTCCAGAATATTCTTCCTGTGTTTCAAGCTAGAAACGGCAGTCTGCATTAATATCCCTCGACTAATGATCACCAGCAGCAATGCAAATCTTCATAATTAGGTACTTTGTTGATTTGCTATTTCTTGTTTGTTTGTTTAGTCTCCAGGGCTTGCTATTATTCTGTTTATTATACCGCTGGTTTGCAGGGCAGGAGACGAGGAGAGTGAGAGCAGGGCAAAGAGGGGAGGGCGGGATGGGGAGAAATTGTGGACATGATGTTTAATTAGTTTTAATATATAGGGATTTCAATATCTCTATTGTGTGTTAGCCTCTCAGCCATGTGTTTTCCCCGACACACACAATTAAGAAAAGTTGACATTTACTTTTGACTTACTTTGCCTGTCTCTTTGTCTGAAACACACAAAGAGGAGTTTGGGGTTTCTGACTTTAATGCAAGCAAATAAGAGCTGTAATAATCAGAGTCTAGGGGGTCGTTTTAATCGAACTCCGGTGCTGTTCTTTTGGGCAGCTGTGAACGCAGTGATAGATAGAAAATATAAAGATGAATATAATAAAAACCAACAGAACTAGAAAATTAAAGCTGAAGTAGGCGAGATTGGAACAAATATGATTAAAAAAAGTTATTTTTATTAAAGGGTCGCTATATTGTGACAGTAGTACATGAAACAGGTAACCTGAAAAAAATCATGTGCCTTTGTGTCCTCCGGTGATCCTAACGGCATCTGCAAGGCTTCACATACTGACCAGTAAGAGCTGATCTGAGGTCCGCTGTCCAGCTGCCGTCTCTGAGCAGCTGTCAATCACTCGTGAACTCTGACCAAACGTTCAAACTAGGCAGAGCTCATCAAATATGAATCAATATTTTGTTACTGTAATGCCTATTTCTCGCCTCAAATGTTTTCAGAAACATCTTGTAGTGTACGGTTTAGCTATAAAATGAGAAACTTTGGTCCGGCTGGTAGGCGGTGGTTGGTATTTTCTAGACTGATTTCCACATGTCTGCCGGGTCACAAACTTTCTCATTAGGCATTACAGTAACAGAATATTAATTAATATTTGATCAGTGCTCCCTAGTTTGACCGTTTAATTGGAGTTTGAGAGTGATTGACAACTGCCTCCGTTGAATGAACAGCCAATAGGAACGCTCTCTCTCTGAAATGACCTGTGATTGTCAAAAGTGTTTTAGATTTTTTAAAGCCTGAAAACAGAGCCATGAGGAGGTGCAGAAGTCTAGTTTTATCTCAGAACACTTGAATTACAATATGCTGAAAGGTTATTATTGATTTTTTGCCCAATGATGCCAAAAACATTCTGCCTACTGCCGCTTTAAGTTAGGGAGAGGACAAAGTTCAGGAAAGGCCTCCAGTGGTTATGATTATATTCAGAAAGTAACAAAAGACATTACATTTTCCTGTAAAACAGCCATGCAAACATGTGCTATTTGGTGTGTGTGTGGTGTATGCATCTACTGCATCTGTCTCCACGTTTAAGGGGTAAATGTAAAAACACCTGCACCGTATAGACAGATTAGGAAATCAGAGGTAAACAGAGTTTGATTGCAGAGGCTCATCTGTGTTCTGTCCTCAAGAATCACACCTCATTATGTACAAACTGCTTCCCCGTAGGCTCATTTCAAAGCATCAAAAACACATCAATAACACGTTGCTTAATAGTATCTGTCCCTTTGTTCATTTCTTACTTTCTTTTTCTTTCGTTTCGTGTAATTCATCATCTCTCTTTGTCTCTGCCTCCTCCTCTGCTCCTCTGCCTCTACGGTGTTTGAAGTCTACCTGTGGTGGATTCCCAGCGGGCTTGGCCAGGTCTTTATGAATCATTAGTGCTGCATTGGGGTTGTCTCTTTGGCTGCCTGCTACACACCCACGTACTCCCCCGAGGAGGTCCACACACACACACACACACACACACACACACACACACACACACACATTCACACTCTCACTCCCACACACACACACTTTCCTGTGGCCTACCACAGAGACCGGGAAGGTTACTTTGAAAATTTGAACTTCAGTGGCATATTAATGATGTGAAGTGCAAAGTGAAATGCAATGTGTTACCTTGAAAGATATGAACGACCTCATGTAAGAAAACACTGATTAGCTATCTATTTTATCTGTGCTTTTGTTTTGTTGTATTTATGTTGATACAAAAACACACATCTTTCCCTGATGCCCTTTACTTTAACAAAGGAAGAAATCCCCCAGCTCTCCCTCCCCAAAAAATACAATACAATACAAAAGAAATATGGTAACACTTCATGTTAAAGGTCCGTAAATTTCATGGTAATTAGGTGATAATTAGCAAGTAACCTATTTGAAATTTCTTTGGAATTACTGCCAAATTACCCCAATATTTACCTCAAAATGTATTGAAAATTGCATTGTTATAAACATTATTTAATAATTATATTCTAAAATAGCATATAATCGTTAAAATAGGGCCCTTAGGCTTGAGAAGCAGCTGTGCGCTGCTCTTCATCGGAGGTGGGAAACCAAAACTAATAGAACACACTTCTGATCAGGTCCAAATCTCCCCATTGTGTGACTTATTGTCGACACCAATATAACTTGGTAGCTAATGTAATGATTCAGGGAGTTTTTTAAGAAATTTTCAAGAAGTAATTTGCTAATTATCATCTATTTACCAGCAGACATGGAAATAAAGCATTTCAGTTAACTTGGTATTCTTTTCCTGGAAATGTATTAAAAAAATTTACCAGCTATTTGGAAATAGCGGAATATAATTATTAGATAATGTTCATAATAAAGTAATTTTCTATCAATTTTGAGGTA
The DNA here is from genome assembly GCA_916700995.1 of Hozukius guyotensis. Taxonomy (NCBI): domain Eukaryota; kingdom Metazoa; phylum Chordata; class Actinopteri; order Perciformes; family Sebastidae; genus Hozukius; species Hozukius guyotensis. The sequence goes on along the minus strand of CAKALU010005306.1, from coordinate 56,021 downwards.
AATATTGGGGTAATTTGGCAGTGACTCCAAAGAAATTTCAAACAGGTTACTTGCTTGTAAAATGAAGTGTTTCCGAAAATATTAATAATGATAATCACAGTGAAGGTGGGAAGGGACTCAAAATTGCATCCTTTTAACAACAAGTAAAAAAAAAAGCCACTACCAAATCTACCCATTAATATAAATGATGACAAGTATCTAAGCTATTAAGCCTGCTCCATGGGCCCAATGGATGCTGAAGATCGCCGGAAGATCCGGGTACTATATCACTCGGCAGTCAAGCCATTTTGGCTTCATGCGCCACTGAGCAACTTTCATAGGAATGAATGGGAGCCCACCTCCAACACTGCATCCAGTGCTCTTTATATACTTCCATGAGAGGAACATGGAAAACATCACACCTGCTAAACATCAGCTTTGTCATTGTGAGCATGTTAGCATTCTGATGTTCCAGACTCTCCGGCCTAAGCATGTTTACTCTTTTGCCTATTTTGTGATTTTGGTATCCTGGTATAAAGCATCTCCGCCAAGATGGGCAAAAATATACCAACATGTGTATTGTGCAGTGTAGGCTACTGACATCAACGTCTCCATGAATGTGTGTGTTCAGGTTTATTCTGTGTATAAAATAAAAAGGGGATCAAAGATTATAGCAAGACTAAACCCTCTGGGATCTGAGATTTTCTGTGGCGTGCTGAGAATTCTTAGGCTAGTTATGCGCTGCGTCGGACCTAGAGAGAAAAATGAAATGAAACAGAGGGAAGAGGCAGCAGCAAAGCAGAGACAAGAAAAGAGAGGCCGACAGATAATTAGAGGGACACAACTGGGGAGACGTACAGACACACAGACAGGCAGACGGATAAACGTACAGAGAAGATGAATGTATTCCAAAGCTTGTTTATGTCTTGAGGGAGCTGTGCATCTCCTCATCCAGCTGTTCCATATTTTCTATGCTCCATTGCAGTGGGTGGACATCCGTTGTGAACCTGCTGAACAGCCTCACAAGTGTTCCTCCTCACCTAAAGCGACATCTGGGTTTGGAGAGAGGGCGACTGGTGGGAGGGAACGAGGATGGCACTAAACACTGGTGATACTTCACAGCTTTAATGTGATCATCAGTTCAGCCCGGAGCGTTGAGTGTTTTGCTCATGGACTGTTGCAGTTAAGAGCTGTGTGGATCTAACCTCTGACCATTTTAAGGCCCTGTTCAGACCTGGCACTAACATACGTCTTTGGTGATCCGATCACTAGTGGACAGCTCCAAGTACACGTGTGAATGCACCCAAGATGCATTGAGGACACATTGATATCCGATCGCTCAGACCACATTCGGAGGTGGTCTGGGCCACATTCTTTTAGCAGTGTGTACAAGAATCTTGGGCCACATTAAGGACCGCCTACTCAACTGACATCCTGCTTGGATCCGTGGGGTCTCACTGCTGTATTAGCCATGTGTTTACTACGTGTTTATTTGCATATAGAGCAGAGAAGTGAGTTTCGATCACAAGTGGTCACTCGAGACACATGTGGAGACACATTCTAATGCCAGGTGTGAACAGACGTACTCAGTCGGAGCTGTCCATTTTGTGATCAGATCACCCAAGACGTATATTAATGCCAGATCTGAAAAGGGCCCAAGATGTAATTTACCATAAGAGAGCTGCTGCATATTATTCACCTGCAAAGGGGGTAAACATCTCATCCAAAAAGACAGTATCTCGGAAGTTTACTTAGGACTTTCACACCCGTTCTTCAGAAAATGTGGTCTGGATCGAGGAAAAATAAGGTCAATTGTAGCCTTTTAGCTCTGGTCCGTTTCATGTTCGCTCTGACTTATTACAAACAAGCCAAGAGCTGTAAACATGGATTCAAATGGACTGACAGGTAACTCATTATTTGGACAAAAAGAACAAAACAAGAAATGTGTCAGGAGAGGTCAAGAAGCCACAGGCTTATACAAAGGACCCCCCCAACCCCAGGAGAAAAAAAATAATAACGAAAAAGGAAGAAAGAACTAAACTAACATTATTTTAAAAAATACAACAAAAGTTAAACAACAAGAAGCACATGAAATGGGTAGAAAACTAACCAAACAGTGGAAAACAATCCAATAAAAACAATAAAATACATTTAAAAAAACAGTGCATAAAAAAAGAAAATATATCTAAACGTATCAAAAGATAATTAGACATCATGAATTAAATGTGATGACAATTTCCTTTTAAAATGTTCTAAGGATAACGACTTCTTGATAACATGTAATTTGGTGTTCCATATTTGTACACCATGATATCTGAGGGAGTACTGGCCATGTTTTGTTTTGTAAAAAAGCGAAGGTGAAGGTGAATGTGATTAACCTGTCTAATATTTTGTGAATGAATTTGAGAATTAGATTTAAAGAAGTTGCAAAACGATGATGGTATAGAAGAAGGCAAGAACATATATTTATATAAAAACAGACATATCTGATGAATATTTATTTCAAAAACTGAAATAATGTTCAGTTTCCTGAACAGTGGAACAGAGGCCTCCTTAGAGTTTGACAAAGTTTGACAAAGATAAAACGTTTTGTAACGTTATTTAGCATTCTTCCCGACAAGCTAGCATGACATGGTTGGTACCAATGGATTCATCCTCTTAACGTCTAAAAAGTCTAGTCCAATTGGCATAAACTTCACTGTTCTTCAGATCCCAGTTTAGTTCCTGAGCTAAAGATCATTGTCCTCTGACGTATAAGTGCACCCTTTCAAAGTGTAAAGATATACTGTACCTGTTTGAACCGGCTCACATATGCAAATACATATCCAACTAAAGTCCAACACTCATCACAGTGTATTCTCACTGCTAAATGACCTGGTGGGCACACAGCGAGAAATACAATAACACAAAAGGAAAACTGACATACAAACCCATATCCACTCAAAACACAACCATATAGAGTTGAATGCAGAGAGAGAGAGATATCAAGAACTGGAATAGAAAAGGACAGCTTTGAGGTACAAGCGGTGAAGAAACAGACAGCTGCATGCTGGGAGAGAGAGAGAAAGTTCCACACTGAGTGATTGAGAGAGACAGCAAAAGGCAGCGCTGAAAGGTTCTAGGTTATTATATGTAAGGTCTCCCCCCATGGAGAGGAAAAAAATGCTCTTCAGCACCTAACATCCATCTTACAGGTTCGGCTGCACGGGGAGTACACACACACACACACACACACACACACACAGGTGCAAATGCAGGCACGTACACACAAAACAAGTGATGTGGGACCATAGACATACATCCAAGTACACACACAAGCAGATGCACACAGAGCTAATGCACACCCATACACTCACCAGAAATAGACTTCAACACCTTAGGTGGTGAGAGGGGAGATATTAAAACTGGGTGTATCCCTGCAGACTGGATGGGGGGAGGGATGAGGGGATAAATGCTCTCTCAATCATAAACTGTATATCAGAAGTGAACATAGTCACGGTGACGTCACCCATTGGTTTGTGGACTACCGTTTTAAAGCCCTGAGTTCGGCATTTTGGGTTTCGCCATCTTGTGTTTTTTCAACTAGAAGTGACACGAGAGGGTGGAGCTAAGCACAACTCTAAATGGGACCATAATTTAACAAATGATTATCATGCTGTATTGAAAAAAGACTTGAAACTAGCGATTGAGACCATAAACTCCATGCCGTTCTCACTCCCAACTCGTCAAATACCGTCCCATTTTTTAAGTGCCGCTGGGCATTGAAAACTGACGCACTGAGGCAACTTTTAGCAACATTATATGACAAACTGCGCTTTTAACTAACTCCAATGTAAACCCACCCGTGTCGTTATTCAACGGTCGGAGTCAAGTGACATAGTATTAATAGCGTGAGAATCCGCTAAGGGCGGGCAGGAGGGGTGGTGGATGGGTCAAACAAACACAAGACTTTCAACCAGGAGACTGCTGTTTGCGTCCCGTGTGAAATTAATCGTTGACTTATTTTGTCACATCAGTCACGTGACTCTTCAGTGTCGTCAATCCCGTGAGTCATGTGAGTCGCTAGTTATGTGAGTCGTTAGTATTGTCAGCACCGTGAGTCACTAGTCAGTGAAGTTAACGTCAACCACGACCTAACCCTACCTAAGTGGTTGTGTTGCCTAAACCTAACTTCCTGTGAAAACGGAAGTTTATTTTGAAAGGACACTATGCATGTAACGAGCGTATATTGACACGCCTTCCCTGGTCCATCCAAAAGTAACGCAAGAGGGGTACCCCGTGCGTCAGTGTCCGATGCCGAGGGGCACTGACCAAGCGGTCATATTTGATGACTTGGGAATGATAATGTGTTGTAAACTCATGTTTACAATATTTACTGAGGTAAAAAATAAATTGAGAAGTAGTTTTCTCATAGACTTCTGTACAATCTAAGACTTCTTTTTGCAAACTGAGGAGTAACCCCTTTCTGGCTGAACAACCCTCTTGACTCACTGCTAAACATACATTTTGTTAAACATGTTTTCCCCTTAAACCTGTTGATCCATTTGGGGTGAAGGATATGTGCTGAAGTTCAGCTGTCATGCCAGGCAAATGAAAAACTAATCCTCCTCTTGAGACCACGACCATGAATCGGATCACTGTTTTATGGCTGGCCCACACTAAAAGATTTTTTAAAACTTAAAAGATGTTGAAAATATGAGAGACCCCACACATAACGACATGTTATGGTCAATTTAACCGTTTTGTTCCTATAGTGTGTGGTGAGCAACGATTTGGCAGAAACAGCACACCACACAATAACAGATACCATGACGGCAATTGTTGTCTTTTTTTCTTCCTTCTTCAGTGCGCTTGAGTTTCAATTGGCTATCGTTCTTTCCCACATGACTGCGTCATCGGCTGTCCTCGGGGTTCCCCACACACAACAGGCTATGCGATCTTAAATATTGAACATGTTTAATATTTACGATTTGAAATCGCCATGATGGACTTCCGAGCCGATCGGGGGATGTGAAAAACACTCTTAACATACCTCACACCACAAGAATATCTGGGAAGATAATCTTTAGAAACCATCAAAAAATCCGGGCTTTGCTTACGATCGTTAGAAAGGGGGAATCAAGCCCAAAATCGGTTTGATTCTCATGTAGTGTGTACCCGGCATTACTGTTAGTTGAACCACATGGGGACAGACTGGAATCAGCTCCAGCAGCACTTTTTAAAGTCCATCATGACATCTGATGAATACAAAAATAGATAACACCTTGAGCATTTCAGTTTATATTTTTCTCATATGTTGCTTAATATCTGGTTTGGATAGAAATATATACAAACTGATAAACAAGTTCACACTCAGTTGACTCTCTTCATGTGGATTTAAAGTCAGATCCAAAGAATATTTGAGGCTCTTATCTATGTGTGTGCATGTCGGCGTGCATATTGAATAGTGGGGATACATGATAAACAGATAATCATTGCTATGTTTGGAATATCGAATAACTCAACCTTCACACTGTGCCTATTTTTAATATACGCTACATATTTATCTGTATCTGTATTTCTCAGGTTGTTAATTGCAACTGCACTCAATTTCCTTTACTTTCTGTGAAGCTTTATCAAATGATTGTTCCAAGTCCAATTCAAAGTTGTTGTAAATTGCCCCAACTTGACGAATGTCACCTGTTTATGAGTAGGTGCGTGTTCGTGAGATGTGATCATTCAACACAGTGTCACGGCAGTTTGTGAAATAGTCACGAAATTAAATATATTTGATTCGTACATAGACACAAATTTCCTTTTTGTTTAGTGTGTTTTCCTAAGAATGTCCAACAACAATGTGACGCACGTGTCAATTCCTGCTCCAGTCTTTTCAAAATAAAACTACTTAGGTTTAGGAAAAGATTGACTTGGTTAGGCTTAGGCAACAAGACTACTTAGTTTTCATAAAAGATAAACTTGGTTAGGCTTAGGCAAAAAAAAATACTTAGTTAGATTAAGGAAAAGATCAAATGTGTTAGGCTTAGGCAAAAAAACTACTACGAACTGATTCATTGCTGACCATCACAAAACAATGTGAAAATGATGTTTATGTACTGTACATGAATCAATACTTTCAATTTTGTGACTATTTCACAAACTGCTGGCTGTGAGACTGGGCTGGATCATTAGCATAATCAACACCCTCTAAATTGCTAACTAAGCATAAATGTTGTGCTCTGTTTGTGTGCAGATGTCATTCACAAAAAGGTCACCAAAGTGTAAGAAGAACAATTTCACAGCACAGAGCTTCAAATCCGGTTGTCAGAAATCAGCAGACAAGCTGCAAGCAGAGCAAACTTAGTGTCAGTTGTCATATTATGGGACCTGAAACACTACACAACTGCCAACGATGGCTCACCAGAGCAGATCCACACTGTAACAGACATAAACAGGGACATTAGATGCTAAAAACGTCTTTAAAAAGCAAAGTGGTCTATACAGTAGATGGGAGGTTGTCAAGGGGATGTGGCAGTCGCGGCGATGGACGAGACAATATTATACAGTAGGTGATATTACACGATCTGCAATGTGCAGCAGATGATGATACTGGACAGCGACCTGCATAAAGACCAACAGACAGCTGTCAGATTGAGAGAATACCTCACAACTACTGAACTCTATAATTTGCCAATACAATCATTAAATGACTGAATCATGTCAAACCTCTCAGTAAATTGGCAAGCCATGATGATAAGTTGAACAGAAATGTTCATTTGCACAAAGTTATTTATTTTATTTTACAGTATTTCATATCACATTTTATCTCCAAATTGATTTATATTATAGCATTATAATTCTTAAGTGTATTTCTTATGTGGAGAGAGACAGACAATCTGACTCATATGACAGGTCTGGACCACTTGTGAATTTCATGAGAGAAGATCAGATTCTTCTAAATCACTTGTGTGTGCCGCTTAAGAACAAATCTGTTCATATGTGGAAACTTCAAATGATATTTTTTTTTATACTGCATAAATGCTGCATTTCCTTAAAGCATTAGGTGAACATTGTGAAGTGCCTTAAGAGATATTTCCGCATGGTTTGAAAACATCAAAAATAGCCTCTGTTTTTCAATCATAATAGGTGCTTTCAGAATAACTAGTTGAATGAATGCAACAGATTTTTGGGGATAAAAGCACTCATAAGAGAATGGATTGCTCTTGCAAAAAGCAAAATGACTGAGTGGCTGAGCATTTTTAGAGATTATGCCTTTGAGCGATGCTGTGGGGTAGCTACAGGTAAATAAAGAAATTGCCAAAAAGATGTCATTATTGGACGCCGAGCCGACACAAACTGCCAAAACAAATTCAAAGCGTGCTGGCATTGAGTCAGGACTGTGGATTTCCAGTGAAAGGATGTGACATTGTGCAGCATTATGCCAATAGTAACCAAATAGAAGAATTTAATCTCTAATTGAAATACCAAAGTCAAAAGACTTTGATGTTGGACCAACAAAAATATGATAAAATGATTATTTTTGACGAGAAATCCTTTCTTGACGTTCGACTTTCCTGGCTTGGTTCTGTGTAATATATGGTTTCTTGCTTAAGTTTGGCATTTGATATGATTTTTCTCAGTAATTACATGTATCTGCAGCAATTTATTCTTTTTTTAGTCTGTATTATTCCAACTTTTTAGATAAAACTCCCCCCTGAAACCCTGATGACCACCCTTTGCTTTTATATTTTCATGGCTTTCACTCCATGGCTGCAATATGACAGGCATTAAATTGGGAAAAGGCTGGCTCTCCAGGCTGGTCTCATACACCGTTTGTAGCTATCGGACGAAAAGTAATGCACTGTAACCCATATATATCCCACAAAATCAATTTGTTTGTAATGAATGTAATCGTGAACCAGGCACCTAACGCCGCGTAGGGAGGAGGTCGTGGCTCGATGGTTGGGTCAAAAAATATCAGACTTTCATCCAGGAGACTGGCGTTCATGTCCCGTGTGAAATCAGAAATCAAAGTTGATTTATTTGTCATGTCACTTACGTACTTATGCCACTTCCAGAGTTATTATAAGCCAAACCATGATCTTTTCCTAAAGCTAACTAAGTAGTTTAGTTACCTAACAAGGAAGTTTATTTTGAAAAGACTGTATGCATGTAACGAGCGAAAATGGACACATGTTGCTGAACATTTGTGGGAAAACAAACAAAAAAGGAGGAATAACTTTTTCGTAAGATATTATGCGAACTGTGGCATGACAAAACGTTGCAGAAGCGTAGCACACACCCTCTGGATCCCCCCCAGGTAAACACTGTTAGCTCTATCAGCAGTGTTGCCTTTGTTTTCACTGTTAGTGCTGTTAGCACCCTTAGCTACAAGCAGAAGCAATAGATATGCTCCCAATCTTGCATTTAGCACCTTTAAGTGAAGTACTTTAGTAAATGTACATTACTTTCCACCATGTGTGATAAACCCTGACTGAACGACCATAATGAAGAATACTTCTAACCACACGAAAACACAAGTGAGTTGAAACTGTATGTTGGAAATAGCTTTTGTTGAATTATCTGAAGTAGTAATCACCTTCATCTGATGATAAACTATTTTTATCCTGGTAGGAAATGTGCCTCCCAGGTTGCCAATGCCTTCAAACAGTATGACTGTTCATTACAGTGTGATTAATGCGAAGTTGATGTAATTCATGTGCAGCACTCATCCAAGTCACCACATATTGATCACACTGAGCACTTATAGGAGACTGTGGAGCAGCCGCTGACACACAATTCCCCACACCTATAAATAAAATATTAAAGCTGCAGTACGCAGAACATTTTTGGCATCATTGGGAAAAAAAATCCATGATAATTGTTCAGCATATTGTAATTCATGTGTTCTGAGAGAAAACTACACTTCTGCACCTCGTCATGGCTCTGTTTTCAGGCTTTAAAAAATGTAGACGTGACGGGAGACTTTGACCAATCACATGTCATTTCGGAAGAGCGCATTCCTATTGGCTGTTCATTCAACTGCTGCAGCTGTCAATCACTTGCGAACTCCTCTCAAATTAGGCAGTGCTTATCAAATATGAATCTATATTCTGTTACTGTAATACTCACATCACATGTTTTCAGAAACATCTTGTAGTGTACTGTTTAGCTGTAAAATGAGAAAATTTGCTCCGGCTGGTGGGCGGTGCTCGGTATTACCTCAACTGATCTCAACACAAACTTTCTCATTTTACAACTTAACAGTACACTACAAGATGTTTTTGAAAACATTTGAGGCAAGAAAAAGGCATTACAGTAACAGAACATTGATTCATATTTGATCAGCGCTGCCTAGTTTGACAGTTTGATCAGAGTTTGCGAGTGATTGACAGCTGCTCAGAGAGAAGCAAGGCTCCAGCTCGGCTCTGATTGGTGGTTTTCCTCCGGTCTGTGAAATCTGGCAGATGCCATTAGGAGCACCGGAGGACACAGAGGCACATGATTTTTTCAGATTACCTGCACTAATGTCAGAATATAGTGACCGTTTTATAAAAATAACTTTTTTTAAATCATATTTGCTCCAACTTGCCTATTCAGCTTTAAGAATTTTTTTTCAAAAATAAGTTCCCCTGAGATTTGTTAATAAAACATGTACTTGTAAAAGGTGGAAGTTTGATCCTTTTCAGCTCTACAGATACAGTAGTTGCTAAATGTTGCAGCCAGTTGTGTTTTATTAAAACTTGCTTACTTACAATATCAAGATTGCAGACAAACGTTCATACAGAAATAAATGCACATATGCATGTCTTCTGGTTCGAGTCTGTCCCCATGTCGTTTGACTAACAGTAAAACAGCGATCATATTCATGGTTGTGGTCTGAAGACGAGGGTTAGCTTCTCATTTGCCTGGCAAGACAGCTGAACTACAGCACCTATCCTTCCCCCCCAAAGGGAATCTCAAATGCTTCCATTTTGCATCATGTTTAAGGGTAAAAACATGCCTAAAAAAAAAAAATGTTCAGTCACAGTGAGTCAAGAGGGTTGTTCAGTTTGCATTAAACTGGGTTCCAGAGTGTGAAGTTAAGTGAAGTTACTCTCTGGATGAGAGTTTTCATTGCCTTACGATCTACAGAATGGATACAAGCATGCAAGCAGATCACAGTGAAAGAGAGAACAGAGAGAGAGGGAAGAAAGTACGGCACCCCCTTGGTGCAAAGTAAGTAAACCGGGGGTGAAAAGTACATATTTCCTGCAATGCTGTTTTGTTTTCTGAAATTACATTTCTGAAAATGACTCTTATTATTTGAAATGCTTCCTGAAATCCTGTTTAGTTGAATGAAATGTTGAGTTTTCTGAAATGCCATCATTGTTTTTTGTTTTGCCGATTTGTTTCTGAAATGTTGGTGTGTTTTGTACCTCAGGGCCACCGCAGCCAAAATACCAAAAATAAAAACAATATAAAATACAGAGAGAAAAATGCATACCCGAGGAGAACAAGTGTCTGAAAAACAGAGCCAACAACAGAGATGGAGCAGTTGTACAGACAAGAAATCTGCAAGTGACATCAGATGTTTTTCTCAAAACAGCAAAAATTTGTCCACAAATCGAAGCAAACAAGTATTCAAGTGCAAATAAAACATCCTTTGAATAACTGGAGCCAACATGAGATTATGTGTTTCTTAACAGACTGTTGTCCACCTGCATTACAAAATGCAAAGCCTATTGTTGTCTGGCCACATGATACAGATTTTGCACCCGATTCGACTATTATCAGGCCATTAAATATAACACCATAGATGTGGGTGAGTAGGGGCCTACTATGCCTACTACGTTGTAAAAGTGAAACTTAACATGTTCTAACACGTTGTAAAACTGAATTAAACATTACTTTTTGAACAGAAACATAATGGCTTATTTAGGTTTAGGCAACAAAACTACAACTTATTTAGGTTTAGGGAAAAAACAGGTTTAGGCTACAAATCTACAACTTCTTTAGGTTTAGGCAATTTAGTCCTGTGTTTTGTGTCCCATCCATCGTCCCCGACCTCCTCAGCTCATAACATTTTTCAAAGTTTTTTTGGGGGTAGTTTTTCCTTATCTGAAGCGATGGTCTACGGACAGAGGGTGTGGTATCCTGTACAAATTTTAAAGCTCCATGAAATGTATGATTTCTGTGACAACGAAAAAAGAAGAAGAGAAAAGCAGGAGTACAAGGGTTTTCCACCAGCTGTGATCTCCAAAAGTGCTCTTGTCTTTAGCAGCCACCCACAGCTAAATAATACCCCACAGCTCATTCACACAAAAGAACCAATTAGGTGCCTACTCAAGCACTTGGACAGGAGGAATGCCAATCCGCTGCTGAGATTGGTTTGTTAGCCGCGGCGTCGCTCAAATTGAAGCTGACCGATAACAGATTTACCTGGGGGGGGGCACATACCAAAGGCAAGACACAATACATGACCTGTTAGCAAGACACAATACATGACCTGTTAACTTTATGTGGGTGTGTGAGTGTTTGTCTGACTGTGTGGTATAATGCTCGGTGTCCTGTGGTTAGGGTTAGCCTCAGGGTGAAGGTTTATGAAATGTTAAGTCATTGTAGCAATATGTCTGATCTGATGGGGAATTCCAACAGCAGAGTAACATATCTGCATGACATGCTGGCATTTAGTGTGTGTGTGTGTGTGTGTGTGTGTGTGTGTGTGTGTCTGTGTGGAGAGGTGGCTTTTCTCTGTCAGTTTTAGAAGTTTAGTTTCGTTTTACAGGCTTTTTACCAGCCTTCAATTACACCCTCTGTGAAGATGAAGCATTGTATTATTATTGTTTTCACTTTCTGTCTAGATAATTATTCGAGACACGCAAAGTGGGATGATATCAAAGTATATTAGAGTCCAAATCAGTTTTGTTGGCAGGGGCGGAATGGCCATCGGGAAGTTCGGGAAGACTCCAGAACAGCTGATCCATTCCAGGCCGAACCGGCCGGTGGTTATAGAGTTTTTACTGTCAGTATACCGTCTGGTTCTCGGCCGTGGCATGGGCCAGCCTGGTCCCCGCAGACAGCACAGAGCAGAACGCTTCCTGTCAGACTGGGCCAATCTAATACTTGCAATATTGAGGGGGGAAACGAGCAGCCCCTCCCAATTTGGACTGATCCTCATTTTTGTTGAAATCTGATTGGCTCGATCACCGTGAATGTGGCAACCACTGCTTGAGGTGGAAAAAAATAAGTGCCAGTACTCTCTTATTCACATGTTGGTGTGTGTATCGGCCAGTATCAGCAATCTCTCGCGACTTATCTATATTTATTCATTATTTCATTAAGCATGTTATACTGTGTCAGACATAATCAGCTGTAGTTGTATTGCTATATTATTATACTTGGGCTATGCATCTTCTGTAGTAGGCCTATAATACTCCAATACTATTCCAACTGGAACATTATTTAAGGTGCTGTGTTTAGTGTTAATAGTTAAAGTGCTTTCCTGTGTTATTTGTAGCTTATAGTAGGGTATCATTCAGGTCCCAGTCAGGATGCTCCTATACAGCAGGATAAAGAGACACATTCTGAATTTCTACAGTGAATAAAAGATAGTAGGAGATATTGGGTTTGGGGGTCCTCCCCCAAGAAAATTTGAAGGTTTTTAACTTAATACTATGCAATTTGACATAATTTTGGACCATTATTATTACTAGTTAAATGGTTATTTTATTATTTAAACATATCACAGCCTTCATCTGAACATTCAATTCTTCTAGAAATGTTTGCCCTGTAAAATCATATTCTATAAATCAAAAAGCAGATTCAGAAAACTTTTAAATTATGTTTCAATAAAATAAGTAAACTAAGTAAAACAAGTATGGAAACAACTACAGAAAACACATGCCAAACATTAATAAAAACACAGTGACAATCGTCACTAACGATACTTACAAAACAAAAAACTGGTCAACAACGGCCTCTGGCACAGGGCTCCTGGTAAAAAGTTTGGGGTTTGTTGGATGTTGGTTGGTTTGTTGTTGTTGTCTTTCCCGCTTTTTATACTACATCACTAACTTGTGGCATAGCATTTATACACGGATGTGTAACATTGCAGTCAGTACAGGATACATGGCGTACAAATGACACGCGGAAAACAAGAAAGGCTTACTTATTTCGCACTTAACGCCTTGCGTATTATCATGACATTTATACAGCGTGAACGGACTGCCCCGACAGACTCCCCGACAGGTCCAGATATTTAACATGCTAGATATCTGAAAGGTATTTGCGCAGGTCACACATAGAGCTCGAGCGCCGATGTGCGATTGCCCAACCAAGCGATTTGCGTCTTATCTGGGGCCTTTGTCGTGGAGCTCCAAAAACTGTCGGCGAGTGGAAAATCAGGGCTAAAGTCGTGAACTAGGCAATAAAGGACAGATTCACATTTTTACAAATCTGTCTCAAAACAAAACTCATATTTTTCATATTTACATTGAAGCAGTTTTTTGTTGCAGTTATTGTTCCTCCTGTCCATACTGGTTGTGAAAAAAGTAATTCCAGTGCAAGACATGGGGGGGAGGGGAGGGTAAAATCCTTGTTCTGTGTGAAATTAGATTTCAAAGTTCAGCAAGAGCTTATATGAATACATTTATCTAATGGGTTCTGCACCTCGGGTTGGGAGGATTCCAGCTCCCCTGTCGCGCCGCTGTGATATCTGCGCCTTGGGCCCGTTCCCTTGATGGTTGGATCTGGTGCCTGCCCAGCTATAACTGCTGAATGAAGCTTCAGCAGTCTGAGTTGATCATATCAAGAGGGTATCCCTCAAAGCTGAAGTCTTTTAAGTACAACATTCTCTTTGTGCTTCAACAGACTGTTTCCTTGCGAGCCACGGCAGAGGGAAAGTAACATAAAGACGGATTTTGATCTAAAAGGGTGTAACTATGGAAATTATCCACTTGATTTGTCCAACCCAGACTGCTGAAGCATCATATTAGCTTTTGCTGATGTCTAAATGGTATTTTTGCACAGAGCAAGGACTGTGGATTTGGTCCCCCATCACTTGCTTTGGAATTACTTTAAGAGGGGATTTCTTTTCTTTGCCAGTATGAACAGGAGAACAATTACAACGAATAAATATTCATATATCATATATACTTTCAATGTACATATGGACAGCAACCCTGTCTCAAAGAAATTAGGTTTATATTCAACTGATTTGGAATGGCAATGTTTTGAAGGAAACATAATGCCAACCAGATCACGTGTACTATTAACATATCGATAGAAGATCGAAATATTGTTGTTGTGCTAAATTTTGGCGAGGGAAAACTGGCATGGCCATTTTCAAAGGGGTCCCTTGACCTCTGACCTCAATATATGTGAATAAAAATGGGTTCTATGGGTACCCACGAGTCTCCCCTTTACAGAAATGCTCACTTTATGATAATCACATGCAGTTTGGGACAAGTCATAGTCAAGTCAGCACACTGACACACTGACAGTTGTTGCTGCATGTTGGGCTTGAGTTTGCCACGTTATGATTTGAGCATATTTTTTATGCTAAATGCAGTACCTGTGAGGGTTTCTGGACAATGTTTGTCATTGTTTTGTGTTATGAATTGATTTCCAATAATACATATATATACATACATTTGCATTAAGCAAACATATTTGCCCACATATTTGCGAATAATCACAATTAATCATGGACAATCATGCGATTAATCACAACTAAATATTCTAATCAATTGACAGCCCTAATAAAACTGTGGATTACTATTATCTTTATATATTTCCAACATACCTCCATGGGTTATATATAGGGATGAGTATCGATACTGTACTCTTACCGATACTGCGATCGCCTGAAAGTTTACTTAGGCTACTGTTGGCTGTATTGTATGTAATTTTCAGTAAATATCGCAGTATAAAACCTCTGTTTTCTGTTTAAAAAACACAAACGTCAGAAGATTGCAAATACCACTCACCCCCTGAACCACTGCAAACTGGGCCTGTAGTTATCACTCATTAAATATCTTGTTGTATGTTTACTTGAGTTAAAATTCAGGTTGAACATTCAGTTGTAGCAGACTGTAATCTATATACGATGCACTTCCAATGATGTTGAAAAGTCATGACAGAAGAATGTAGAAGTTACTTTAAACTCAAGAATCACATTCATTACCGCAGCTGTGCTTCTGAGTGTTTTTATTGTTTCCTTATTTTATTTCATTTTATTTCATATTTCCCACTGCCTCCCACTGTTATGAGACCATAACTGCTGGGAGGTCAGGCAAACCTGCAATCACAAAGAGAGTAGTAGCTTCTGACTGTGGCGAACACAGCGGGGGGTTTAGCCATTCCATGAGTATTAATGGCAGTAAGAACAAAACATTAAATAAATGTACTCTGCTATTTTCCCTTAACACACAATTATCCAGTTAAAATGTAAAACAAAACTTTAAATGTCTCATTGAAAACAATGAATTGGTTTGTTTATACCTGAACGATGAAAAAGAATGTATCAAAAGCATTAACTCCAATGGGCGTGCGATGAAGTATGAAGCTCTTTGGATCGTGACCCATACCTCTCGTCTTGACCTCTGACACCTGATGCCTTGACCCTGAGGTCAGGAGAAAGCTGCTCATGTGTCGGAGATTGGCAGGGTCAGGTGGAGGGCAAGATGACACCCAAGAAGGTGGATGATGTTGAAAGCAAGGCAAACCAAAGATGATTTTCCTGTTTCCTTCCCTATGTTTGAGATGTGACCACAGCCCTTTCCCTGAGCATTTACTGTTGCCGCGGATGTAGTTAATGGAAGTGCGTCTCATATGGGTTTTGCACACAGTTATCTCTTCCGCTCGAAATTAAATTTCACTTGCATTCTCAACTTACATTTCAGCTGCTTTCAGCTCTCACTCCTCAGCAGACAGTTTACTGGTTTTCACCTCGTTCACTTCAAGCGATTTCAACTGCTTTCAGCTTTTACATCTCGACACTTAAAAAGACATTACAAATGCTTTTAGTGCTTCAATTTCAACCGCAACTCCTTTATAACACCTTGCATGCAAATGATTAATATTTGAATACATTTTAACCTGCTCATATCTGCACCTGCATATTTCAACGTAAGTGATTATGTCACCTCTCTATGATGTGATTTACAAGTTTCAAATGAAAGTTTAAAGTTGTAAATGTAACCATATTTAGTTTACCATAGAAAAAATAGATGACAGGGTAAACATAACATTACACAATTGTCACAATTATCACAATTCTACAGAGCATAACCCTGAAACAGAAACATCTCATACAGATACAGTATGAATTTGATTGAATGGTCAGATAAAAAAAAAACTGAAATCTATTGGGTTTGGTACCTGTGAGCTTGATAAAGAGCAGTTGCCATGGTGATTTCATAAGTAAGTACCATAAAACACTGGATTTTTGCACTTGGCCTTTTAAGCCACCTACACTCAGACTTTATGATGAGGAGTCTGCAGTTCATTAAGTGTAGTTGAGATGTCAAGAACAGTGTGAGATATATTTGACTGACTTCTCTGAAGAGATCCACAGCAGCAGCATTTATTTCAGATATTTGATGTGTCTGTCTTTACAGTGACCTTAATTTGATATATTTTTGTTGCTTTTGAGTGTGTCTGTTCTGTTGCCACTTTGATGTTATTATGATGCATTTTGATTTAATGCACCAATAGTGATTTAGTGTAATATGATGGGGTCCAAGATAATGGAATACAACATGATTTAGTGGCAGAAAATTAGAATCTTTTTCAGTAGTGCTTTATATATTTCTCTCAGATTCACAAGCTCATATTCCTATTGAAAAGGACATGTTAGGATAGAGGGTGTCATATGTTGTATAGAATGTACAACATATACAGAACATATGCATGTTATTTATGTACATTTTCTATTTGCATATCAAAAAAAAATTGAGTGGAAATGATGGAAATAAATAAATAAATCATGAATTAAATTTATATAGCACACTTTAAAATACAGAGAAATCTCAAGGTGCTTGACACAAAAGGTAAAACAATCATAATACAACGTTACAACAATTTACACAAAACAACCATGCGATTTAAAAGTGTTAAAATGCATGCGATTTAAAAGTGTTAAAATTAGGGCTGTCAAAGTTAACGTGATGATAACTTGACAATAACGTGATAGTAACGCGATAATAACGCGTCAGCGCACATTTTTTTTCACGCCACTAATTTCTTTAACGCATTAACGCAAATTTTTAGTTTTATGCAAAATGCAGTACCTGTGAGGGTTTCTGGATGATATTTTTCATTGTTTTGTGTTGTTAAATGATAAACAAAAATAAATATATACATACATTTGCATAAAGCAAGCATATTTGTCCACTCCCATGTTGATACGAGTACTGAATACTTGACAAATCTGAAACCAAACTGGAGGGTTTCATGGAGCTGTTGGGAGTAGCTAGCTAATTTCCTCCGCACTGCACAGCGTTCATACCGCCGTCTAGTAACGTCCACCCTCCGGTCCCCCCCCCCACAGATTCAGTGTTAGCTCTGTCAGCACTTGCTGCTGTTGTTAGCGCTGTAAGCACTGTTAGCTGCTAGCCGCTATCTCAGACATCTCCGTGTTCAAAGCAGTGTGCAGGCAGGTTGTATGGGTTGTAGCTGCTGCGGTAGCGGGCCAATCACACGTCGCAATAAATCAAAGAACGCTCGCAGTGATTGGCTGCAAGAACATCTTTTTTTAGATCAGGGCACACAAAGGATTGATTGCAGGTATCGTTTGACTGGAGAACATTTGATATTACTTGGTACTGGGTTGTTTGGGTCGATACCTTAAAGGTATCAGGTACCAATACCCAGCCCTATTAACTGGTGGTGTTTTGATTATACGTCATCTCCTTGCTCCCCATTCTTCTCCAATGGACACAACTTTGCAAACTTTCTGGAATTGTGGTTAAAATTAACACAACATTTGGATGGGAACTTGACTTGTAACACCCTCTGGCTGACATGTGTGATGTTGGGCTAAAGATATAAATATAAAATTGACTGTGCAGACCTGCTTGGAAGAGCATTTGGGTTACATTTTCATTGCCTCTGGTGCTGAAGTTTCGTCTCTCCTACTGCGACTAACAGGGCATTGCTGGTTTGACGGATTGGCACTGTTGCCCTGATGTTCCACTTGTCTCCAGTAAGTTGTCTACATTGACGTGCTTTTATCAGGCGTGTTATAAAACCCAAATTGTGACAACGCTTGCAACATTATTGCTGTTTGCTGCATTGTATGTTTGTTGCTCATTGGTGGACATTCTTGACAAACCAACAGGCAGCAGAGCAGAGAAGTGGGTTTCTGAACGAGCGGCAGGGTGACAGGTTACATGAGTAGTCGCTGACATGACAGCACTGGCAGAGATGACCTTATGGACTCAGCTGGAGAGAAACAAACGCAGAGTAAATGGCATTAGGAAGAGCTAAAACAGAAACCAGATGCGCCCACCATATCAAGCTTTCACCTGTAGAGAGAAGCCGGCATCAATTGAGCTGTGATTTGCTCTCAGCTTTGGCCAATTTTCAAGCTGTTAGAATCAATGCGGAGATATCTTGCACAAAAGGCCCGATGCAATGTTTTCAAATTGCTGAATTGTTACCTCCTGAAGTACAGGGTAAAATTGTTGCTTGGAGAACTCCTCTGTGAGAGAAATATGTGGCCTTTCTCAGCAGTCGGAGGGTCAGCGGCACTCGGGGAATCCTTCATTGTAGCAGCATGGCTCGTGCTGTTTGTGTGTGATCTTGACTTATCTCTTGAATCTGTGTCATGGGGCTTAAATATTTTCAGACTCTCACATTTTTCACACTACAGTCTGACATTTGGCAATGCACAGTTCTACTTGCAACATGGGGGTAAAATGTATCTCTCGTTTTTGCCCTCTCACCCCCGCTTCATGTCACTCTGAAACCAGCCCAGTCGCACAGCAGTTCGAGAAATAGTCACAAAATGTAATGTATTGATTCGTGTATATAGACACAGATTGTTCTTGATGTTCAGCAGACCGGTGTCCATGTCCCATGGGAAACCAGAGGTCAATGTTGATTTATTTGTCACATAACTTCCGTACTTAAGTTACAGCACTTCCAGAGTCATTTTAACCCAAACCACAGTAATTTCCTAAACCTAACTACTTTAGGTTTTATTCTAAGTAGTTTTGTTTCCTAAGCCTAACTAAGTTGATCTATTTCCAAGCCTAACTAAATAGTTTGTTGCCTAAGCCTAACTAAGTTGATCTTTTCCTAAACCTAAGTAGTTGGTTGCCAAAGCCTAAAGTGTCGATATATTCCTAAATCTAACTAAGTAGTTTTATTTTAAAAAGGCTGGGGCGGAAATTGACACATGCGTGTTGCTGGTCATTCGTTGGAAAACGTACCAAAAATATGTTGTTGAAAGTCGTGCTGAGCGTCACAGAAAAAGGGAAATTTGTGTTTATGTACACAAATGAAATAGATTAAATTTCACGAACTGCAGTGAGACTGTTGCTAAAACAGACGTTAGCACCCTCTGAACTTGTGTAACTTCGTGCACAGAAAGTGTAGAGTAAAAGAACCTAACTTAGATGAAGCTGTAGCCTCTAAGCTTACTTTCCAGCACTGTGTCAACTATCTGCCAGCCACCTTCTAATGCATATGAGTGTTGCAAATGCAGGCACGACTCGCAGGTCATGTTTGATGTGGAAAATCAAATGAGTGATAAAAGAGCAGCAACGGCAATCACGGATGCTGAGATTTCCCTCAGCTCCAAAGGCTGTTTAAGCAGGGTTGCCAGAGGACAGGGGCCTTTCTGTTAGTGAAGACTGTCATATCAAAAGACACACTCAGTCCTCTTTTTTTTGCCTTACATCAAAACACATACACACACTTGCACACACATAAACACTTCTTAAATAAATCCTGAATTTGGATCTCGTCTTGCACTCCCTCGTTGTCCTCTGTTAAACTCGTCATCCGTGCTGCCCGGCGAGAAAAGAAGTGATAAGGAGCTCCGTTTTTACTAAATGCAAATCAATTTCCAGATATTTTATGCCTCGGCTGCTTTTACGGTTGACCCGAGGGTTGAAGTGAACTGCAGGGGAGAGGCCATTTTGGAGAATTCAATCTGCTTCTCCGTCACTGTGGTCATTCAGTGTGTCAGCAGAAACACCCCAGGGATTTTCTCTCTCACTCTCTCTCAACTCTTTTACAACCACCGCTCTCTGCTGCTCTGCCTCTCTCTCTGTCTCTATTCCTTCATTTTTCTAAATTTCTCTTCCTCTTTCAACACTGCAATCTTTCTGAATCTCCTTTAATTTTTTTTGTCTCTTCATTTTATTTCTCCCCTTTTCCTCTCTGGTCTCTGTTTTTCTGTACAACTGTTTTGTGTGACTCAGTTTCTTTTTATCTATTTACTTTTTTCTTATTCTTTTTGCCTCAACTCCACTTTTTAAGGCCCAGACGTACCAAGCCGACATAAAAAAACGAAGGGAGAGCAAGTTTGTTGATTCATAATTATAAGCTAGTAGGTAATTCCTGCTAGGTTTTAATTACTTTACACTTTCACATCAAGTCTGTGGAGGTAATATTTTTCCCCCAAAACTGTCATAATCATTAAAACTAGTGATTTGAGACTGAAAAACGTCCTCATTTACATGGCTTATTTCATCTGTTGAAGAGGGACATTGCCGACCCTGAATAACCAGATTATCCTTGATTTCACTCTCAGTGAATGAGGAGTTTGATTCTGCCACCGCAGTAATGGTGGCCTCTACCAAAGTTAGAGTTAGACACATAATATTCAATAATCATGCTTTTTATTTCCCAAGGAACATTTTTTTTTCATTTTTTCATTTCTTAATGGTTATTAAACTGTGGATGTTTGTTTGGAAGAATTATTCCCAGATAAGTTTGAATTTGGGCACTGTGTTGGTTGGCATGGATTGTTGGACGTACAAAGTGCAGGATGGTCACATCAGAGTCTGGGGTCACTAGAGTCATACCTGTTGTTAGGTTTGTCACTTTGGACAAAGGTATCTGCCAAAAGAATACATTTAAAAAGCAGAGGTGGGTAGCAACAAGTTGCATTTACTCTATTACATGTACTGAGTAAATTGTTCTTATCAGAGTAGTTTTAATGCAGCATACTTTTTACTCTTACTTGGGTAGATTTTTAAAGAAAAATCATTACTTTTACTCCGCTACATTTGGATACATTCATTGTGCTATTTCGTACATTTTACTGTTGTAACTGCTCGAGGTGGAACTACTTTCAACTACTAATAACTACTAATAGATCAGCTACTCTGCAGCTCAATCAAGGAAAGTGCAAACAGGTTTGCCTCATTGTGTCTGTCTGGCCACTGTTAAGATGTAAGATAGGTAAGATAGTTCTGCAGTAAAAGACATTCTATAATGTTTAGTGGGCTCATTGGTATGTTTGGGTAGATAGATTGAGATGTCAGCAGTAACTTAGAGATCTTGCATTAAGGTTCTGTTCATTATTCTGTGTGAATTTGGATGCCTTTTTGATTTAGCTCATCCCATACTAACGTACCTGGACAGGTGGTAGGTTCCAGTTAGGTGAGGCTGAGGAGGTAAAATCCCATTCACTGGAGTAAGAGAGGGGAAAGGGGAGTCGGCAGGTTGCTGTGAGGCTGCAGCTTTCTTTTCGTTGGTGTTCTTTTGATTCAGTTTAAATGTAGTTTCATTGAATTTCCCGTGTTTCATTTTTGATTTTAATGAATGCCTCTTTCTTTCCACTATACTCCTGCTTATCAACCTGGTTCTTCAACATCCCTTTAAAGTTTCCCAGTGCCAAACAACCTCATCTGCCCTTTATATGGGGTGGTAGCGCTACAGTAAATCTGTAAAGTAACCAATATGGCTGTAAAATATATGTAGTGGAGTAAAATCTATAATATTTGTGTCTGAAATGTAGGGGAGTAGAAGCATTAAGTGGCTGAAAATGGAAATACTGAAGTACAAGTAGCTTGAAATTGTACTAATTATTTGAGTAAATGTACTTTCCCCACTGATGTGTGTTGTGGTTTCTCTCTTCATCAACGTACCAAAATGTGAACAAGAGATGACATACACACGTGGACAAAATTGTTGGTACCCTTCCATTAAAGAAAGAAAAACCCACAATGGTCACTGAAATAACTTGAAACTGACAAAAGTAATAATAAATAAAAATTCACTGAAAATTAACTAATGAAAATCAGACATTGCTTTTGAATTGTGGTTCAACAGAATAATTAAAAAAAACAAACTAATGAAACTGGCCTGGACAAAAATGATGGTACCCCTAGAAAAGATTGAAAATAATTTGACCATAGGGACATATTAAACTAAGGTGTGTCCTGTAAATAGCATCACAGGTGTCTTCAAACTTTTAATCAGTCAGTCTGCCTATTTAAAGGGTGAAAAGTAGTCACTGTGCTGTTTGGTATCATGGTGTGTACCACACTGAACATGGACCACAGCTAAGGAGAGAGTTGTCTCAGGAGATTAGAAAGACAATTATAGACAAGCATGTTAAAGGTAAAGGCTATAAGACCATCTCCAAGCAGCTTGATGTTCCTGTGACTACAGTTGCACATATTATTCAGAAGTTTAAGGTCCACAGGACTGTAGCCAACCTCCCTGGACGTGGCCGCAAGAGGAAAATTGATGACAAATTGAAGAGACGGATTACACGAATGGTAACCAAAGAGCCCAGAACAACTTCCAAAGAGATTAGAGGTGAACTCCAAGGTCAAGGTACATCAGTGTCAGATCGCACCATCCGTCGCTGTTTGAGCCAAAGTGGTCTTAATGGAAGACGACCGAGGAGGACGCAAATCATAAAAAAGCGAGACTGGAATTTGCCAAAATGCATATTGACAAGCCACAAAGCTTCTGGGAGAATGTCCTTTGGACAGATGAGACAAAACTGGAGCTTTTTGGCAAGTCACATCAGCTCTATGTTCACAGACGCAAAAATGAAGCATACAAAGAAAAGAACACTGTACCTAATGTGAAACATGGAGGAGGCTAGGTTATGTTATGGGGCTGCTTTGCTGCATCTGGCACAGGGTGTCTTGAATCTGTGCAGGGTACAATGAAATCTCAAGACTATCAAGGCATTCTGGAGCGAAATGTGCTGCTCAGTGTCAGAAAGCTTGGTCTCAGTTGCAGGTCATGGGTCCTCAAACAGGATAATGACCCAAAACACACAGCTAAAAACACCCAAGAATGGCTAAGAACAAAATATTGGACTGTTCTGAAGTGGCCTTCTATGAGCCCTGATCTAAATCCTATTGAACATCTGTGGAAGGAGCTGAAACATACAGTCTGGAGAAGGCACCGTTCAAACCTGAGACAGCTGGAGCAGTTTGCTCATGAGGAGTGGGCCAAAATACCTGTCGACAGGTGCAGAAGTCTCATTGAGAGTTACAGAAATCGCTCGATTGCAGTGATTGCCTCAAAAGGTTGTGCAACAAAATATTAAGTTAAGGGTACCATCATTTTTGTCCAGGCCAGTTTCATTAGTTTGTTTTTTAAAATGATTCTGTTGAACCACAATTCAAAAGCAATATCTGATTTTCATTAGTTCATTTTCAGTAAATCTTTATTTATTATTACTTTTGTCAGTTTCAAGTTATTTCAGTGACCATTGTGGGTTTTTCTTTCTTTAACGGAAGGGTACCAACAATTTTGTCCACGTGTGTATGTATGAAACCTATTTTTAGAAGTTGTGTTTGTTGATCTTAACTTAGGCTACATTTGGGGACACATTCCAGAATAAAGACCAGTTAATGGGGGACGGCTTGTTCAAATGGGGACAAAAGTTGTGTCTCCATTTGAGAAAAAGCTGATTTTTGGGTAATTGGTTAAGTCTAGGGTTAGGGTTGTAGTTTAAGTAGTGGTTATAATTAGGGTAAGTCTCCAGGAATTGAATGTAATTCAATGTAATGTCCCCAAAAGTGACCTAAGTAAACATTTGTGTGTGTGTTGTGTTCCCTACTCATTACGGCAGTCGCATAAAGCAGAATCATGACACAATGCGCTGTAATACAGCTTTCCTCTGATAGACAAAGAGATAAAAAATAAAAAAATAGCACTGAGATCTGATTTTTAGTCATTCTGTGCACACGTTTTCTTTTGGGAGGGTTTGTGTTTCACATTACAGTCTTGGCAAGGTGAGCATAATACAAAGAGTAACAGGCTCCAGTGGAATAAGAGCTTAAAGAATCTGAGACAATACCGTCCTGTTTCCTCACCAGGGCCATGCAGATTGGTTAGGAAGAAAGCAATCGAGACAAAAACAGAAATGGATGGAGGAACCCCTTGTTGATTAGCTTAATCGATGTGAACACAATGGATGGAGCATCGATTCATGTTACATCTTTCAGAAGCCCTATCCGTATCCCTTATCTAAACTGCAGGAGGATAACTCTACATGACCACAAACTGCAGTGGCAGTAGGCTAATAAAGATGGTCGCTTCATGATTTGGGAGAGAAGAGAAGGAGCTGAGCAAATCTTCAGGGTATTCTGCATCGTGGGAAGGAGCAAGAGAAGAGACCGATGGAATAAAACGTGATCGAGGTGCACCATGTTGATTAGCCTGATCCAGCATGAATACTAATGGGAGGACGATAAGACATGCAGATCACTCTGGAAACCCAGCAGACTGCAAGAGGATTAGTCCACATAAAGGATGTTGGATCATTGCTTGTCTGATGATCTAAATTTAAGAATCTGCACCTGACAGTTAGCCAGAGAAGAACAGTAAACAAAACTTTTAGATTTTACTTCACATTATACTGTGTCAATAGCAGAACAAAACTTTTATGTACTGCGCTGTCTTTGATTGAACCTTAACCCTTTGAGCTCTGCAATAGAAATTGTCCGCCAGTGCCTTAGTATGTTTGCTTATTGTGATAACATTTCCTGGAGTATCTTCAAATGCTCCATATCCCTAAAATATGTACAACTTAAGCTAAAAGGTTGTATAAGTCAATAAACCATAATAATTGATAAAAGTATTGAAATTGTGTCATTAATAAAAAATAATACAAAAATCTGAGAAGTTATTTTTTATTGATTTAATCAGGATCACGCAAACAACGATCTCCCGCGGCCTCTTGTCACCACGTATTGTACCACACTTAATGTAAAATAATGACATTATCACGAGTATACATCATGATGACATGAAAGAGAGAAGCCTTAGTTTTCTGCTGAAAAAAGAATGAATCTCCAGCTATTATGTTTTTTATTGTTTTATTTATTTATTTGACATTGATTTAAACAGGATCATGCAAACAACGATCTCCCGCAGCCATTATTGGGCAATACTCTGGCGCTACAGTGTCTTGTCACCGTTTTTTGTACCGCACTTAATGTGACAAAATTATGTCATCACGAGCGTACAACATGCTGACATGAAAGACAGTAGCCTTAGCTCTCTGCTGCAAAAAGAATGAATCTCCAGCTATTATGGTTTGTATTATTTTATTTATTTATTTGATTTAAACAGAATGATGCAAACAACGATCTCCCGTAGCCATTACAGGGCAATACTCGGGTGCTACCGCGTGTCGGCACAATGTATTGTACCGCACTTAACGTAACATAATGACGTCATCACAAGTGTACAATGTAATAACTCGAAAGACGGAAGCTTTTGCTTTCCGATGCACAAAAGAATGAATGCTCTAGCTAATATGGTTTTTATTTGACATCGATTTAAAGAGGATCATGCAAACAACGTTCTCCTGCAGCCATAACGGGGCAATAATCTTGCGCTACCACGTGTTGTCACCACGTATTGTACCGCACTTAACGTAACATAATAATGTCATCATGAGTATACAACTTGATGACATGAAAGACAGAAGCCTTAGAATTCTGCTGCAAGAACAAAGAATGCTCTATTATGGTTTTTATTTGACATCGATTTAAACAGGATCATACAAACAATGATCAGGGTTGAATTCATCATGAACCATCTTGCACTCTTATCCTGTATTTATGTTTCTGTTCTTAACTTTTTAATTTCTTTTAAAGGGGTTTCTATTCTTGTAATCTGTATTTAATTTGTATTTAATTTTGTATATGTTTACTACATTATGTAAAGCATGTTGAATTACCTTTATGTATAAAATGTGCTGTCCAAAGAAACTTTGCTTGCCAATAATGACTGCAGTGTACGCTGCATCATGGGTAAAGGAGAGAAAAGTAAAGAAAGCAAAAGAGAGGTCCAGCATGAATACAAATGTATGGACTGATGGAATGGAATGATTAGTATTACAAATATCTTTCTGAAACCCCTGTGGAATTTGAAGATGATGATTGGTAGGCCTATACAGCCAGTTCGCATGAAAAGGCGTATAATAAATAATACATTTTTGTAAGTTACATTTTTTTGTTGACGTTTGTGACGCATTTTCCACAGTTGTTTCTGTATGTGTTTTACTTGGTTTACTTACTTATTTTAAGCCCAACCATGACATTTTCCTTTACCCTAACTAAGTTAGTGGTTTTCTTGAACCTAACTGCGGACATTTGCGTGACGTACAAATTACATGGGAAAACGCAAAGATGTGTACTCAAGACATGCGGAATGTCCGTGTAATGTTGTAGTATTTACACAGCTTCCTGTGAGAACGGTTTGGCCTATACATGACAACATGTTATGGCATTTGGATAGTGAAGAATGATAAAGTATTTGCACAGAAATGCAAGGAAGACAGAAGGACATCTGCAGTAGATTTAACTGGACATTATATTGTGGGAATGCTGAGAGGAAGACATAGAGGGACCTTGTGTTGATTAGCTGAGTCTAAATGATAGCCAACTGATGGACAATGGATTGGGATTAGACTTCAGATCCTTCCAGAAAACCCTCTGAAACTTCCTCTGCCCCTTTATCTCTCTCCTCTTTCATCTGGTCTGAAGGAGATTAGTCCAAATGCCAGCATATAATGTTGATTAGCGTCAACTCACATTCTTTGCTCTGGAGTGAATATGCAGCTGTACCCGGGTAATGCATATGGATGGATTAGCTAATATATTTTGAGTTTTGAAATTTGCTTTCATAGCACATGTCAGAAGTCATGTTAATAAAGCCAGCTAAATTGGACTGAGCTGAATTGAACTTTTAGCCGCAAAAGAAGTCCAGCATCTAACCTCCATCAGAACGAGAGAGAGTGCTGCATTCTTTTGCTTCTCTCAGTCAGGCTCTGCTTGCAGTCAGGAGATTATTTGCATTCCCTAAGTGTTGAAAATACATCTAGACTTTTCCAAAAGAAAGTCAGCTAAGAGTTGGAACAACTTTACCCTTGCAGTTCACATCCGAGAGCTCGGACAGGTTGTCAACAAGCCAACTATTTGGCCAAATCATCTAATCTGCTTTATATGCAGGTAAAACTGAAAGTGTGTCTACACAACTACAGAAATAAAGCCAGGTAAAAGCTTACCAAGGAAGTGTGTCTGTAAACTGTAATAGGTGTGTACAACAGTTGCAATAAGTCTGTGAGTGTGGTAGATTAGGGCGTTTGTTGGAAGAGACTAACTTGTGACTGATCTGAGTGATCACGCCTGGGGAACCCATGTTGGAGATATTGAGTGATGCCATGCCAAGGAGATCCTAAAGTGGTAAATTGGAGTCATTTTGGACTATGTAACCTGGCACTTTGCCGCTCACCTTTTTATTTATAAAAAAAAACCTGAGTTAGAGAGGAATGGGAACGGCTATGATCACCAGTCTTAAAGCTAGAGTGAAGATATTGGTATCATATGAAACCTAAGGAAGCCATTGTTACCAACCATGTCATGCTAGCTTGTTGGGAAGAAGGCTACATTTTATTTTAAATTTTGGCTAGAGAAAATTGACAAGGTCCTTCGACCTCTGACCTCAAGATATGTGAATGAAAATGGGTTCTTTGGGTACCCACGAGTCTCCCCTTTATAGACATGCCCACTTTATGATAATCACATGCAGTTTGGGGCAAAAACCATGCAGTTTTTTACATGCAGTATAAATGTTTTATTTTTGCCTGTTCTAAAAATAGTATGTTTGAATATTTCTGCATAGTGTGGTCCCTAAACAGTCTTGGAACTGCATTAATTGGGTATGATTGTAAAGCTGAGACTCTTGTGGATTCACTGGGCCCAATTGTATTAATGTGTGATGATGTTAGTCCCTATAAAAGCCATTTCATTGTAGTGAGACCATTTTTTTAACCTCACTGTATGAAATGACATGTGGTGACCTCTAGGATGATCACAGCCTCATGAAACCTTACAACCACAAACTAGAGACCTAGGGCATTCAGCAGATGGATGGCTTTCCTAGGTAGATTGACAATAAGGGGGTTTCTGAGCAGTTTCCAGAACAAAAATGCTCGTCATCCAATCGCCGAAAAATGCAATTCTTGCAGAAAATCTCCAATTGTCAAAAGTTTTTCATACCAAATCACTGTGGCTTTTTCTATGGTGTTCCTTAAGGTCTCTGTGTCTTAATGTGGTATTTTTGAGTTTTTTTTATTGTTTTTATCTATTCTTGAGTTGTAGAAAATGGTTAAATATAGCATCAAATCTGTATAGCAAATGGTATCAACCCTAAAACTGCTGCAACAACTTAAGAGACATAATAGAGCATGGGAATATTCTTATAATACAATCATGTTTGGGAGTGTTATGCTAGCAGCTGGCTAATGTAGCCAGGAGCCTATAGCAGCCTACAGAGGTCTGGTGTGATCACTTCTTTGTATCTCCACACCTCCAGATTTTATTCATTTTCAAACTTGTAGTCTGCAAACCCAACCGATGCTGACTCAAGTGACATCACTTGAGGACATCTATCAGACTTCACACAGCTCCCTCTGGAAACACTTTAGGCTTTATACAACAGTTTTCAAATATGCAGCCGTACTCCCCAACACCTGGAAACAGACTTTGATGTGTAAAACCGGTGGAGTTCCCCTTTAAATGTAAATGTGAGTTTGCATATCACAGGAAATATTTGGAAGGAAAATTTCTGTGCATCACCTCAAGGTAGCGATTTGTGAAGGATGTTTCAGGTAACAGTGGAGATGTTCCTCTTCTTCACGTCTACAAAATCTGTCTCATTCTCTTCTTCCTCCCTGCCTCTTTCTCTCCCTCTGCCTTCATCCCCTCCACTCTCCCCATCAAAAGTTCACTCCTTCATTCTTGGAATACACGGCCAGCTCTTGGTGCCAGAAACCACTTGATTTATGTCCCCCAAGCTTCACTACTGGGGAGAAGAAAGAAAGAATGAGGGGAAAAGAGAGGAAGAGACAGCATCATCTACACTTGGAGGAGACAGACACATGGTGAGAGAGAATCCTCTGGTTCTCAAATTAGTCAGATTCCATGAGTCACACACACTCCCAGTCTTTCGCACTCAAACTAGCACACATTCGCACACACACACATAAGGCTGTGCTTATGCTAATGCAATTAAACACTCAGGGAAGGAGGGAACGAGCGCCAGTGAGGGCGCTGCTCTTGCTGATGCTGATGAGCTGAACAGAGAACATTGCATTACCATTACAGATGGGAGAGGAGGTGGAGACGGGGAGGTGGAGAGCTGCAGAGGGGAGAAACAGGGAAGAGTTGAGAGGGAGAGGGGGTGCAGAAGAGGGGGACTTCCGAGGGCGAAAGAGAATGAGAATGGGGAGGCAGGAAACAAAAGGAGGAAGGACAGATGGAGACAAAGAGCGAAAAAGATGAAGGGAGAGGGAAATAAAGGGGTCCAGCAGAGAAAGAAAGAACAGAAAGATTCCATGAAATGCTGATCAATACATATTTGTTACGCCTTGTTCAAGTCTGCAACGTATTCTTAAATAACGGTATCTTACAAAAAGTTTTCCTAGGAATGTCCAGCATCAATTTCTGCTCCAGTCTTTTCAAAATAAATGCCCATCTTCACAGGAAACAACTTGGGTAGGAACAAAACCACTTGGTTAGGCTTTGAAAAAGATCAATTTGGTTAGGTTTAGGCAACAAAACTACTTAGTTATGGTAAGGAAAAGGTCATGGTTAAGTTACGCCAAATCGGAAGTGGTTGCGCTTCACCAGAAGTGGTTTAACTTAAGTACGGAAGTTCTGTGACAAAAACTACCAAGTTAGATTTAGGAAAAGGTCACAGTTTGGGTTAGAATATCACCAAGTACGGAAGTTACGCGTGACAAATAAATAAATGTTGACTTCTGGTTTCACATGGGACGCAAACACCGGTCTCCTGGCCGAAGGTCTGGTGTTTTGAGTCTCCACAATGGGATTAATACAAGTACCAACCAGTGGTGTAAAGTAACAACGTACTCAATTACTGTAAAATTTTGAAGTACCTCTCTCTGGTACTCTCTCTCTCTCTCTCTCACACACACACACACACACACACACACGCACACACACCGTATTAAAATGAAAATACCTTTCACCTAAAGTACAGATCATGTATTATAATGTACTGTCTCAGCAGGAAAAAATTCCAATGACAAAATGATACATTAGAGTCTCATACATTGGCTAATACAAATACATAATACCTTTTTTCCAACACATAATCACACTCACATACACGACACACGCCCAGCAGTGCAGGGTGGAAGATAATATGAAGGCAAATCTCCAGACATCATTCCGACTCTATTCATGGTCACGGGGGCCCTGTTCCACAGTCATGTGAATTGTGAATATCATGACTCTCATCACTGTAGATGGATCTCTACAGAGGAATTAGATGATCCGTCTGTGTCATTTGCCCATTTGAGCAAAAAGTATTACATCTGCCATTTGTCAGAGATATTACCCATCTTCAGTGCCTGGAAGAATGGAGTACAAGAAATGAGTGGAGAAAAAAAGTTGATGTTTCCATTCACTGGTTATGTAATTGGCAACTCCCTGTGCATATGTGTATTTGTAAAAAAAAGTGTTGCAAAGAAAGGCCATTCTAGCTCAAGAAATGTATGTTACAAAAGAGACAATGCTTTTACAATGCCCCCCATGCAGTAAGGCCCAAGTGCCACACTTTGCTGTGATTTTAGAACAGTTATCACAGAAGGTGCTGATCGGCATGAAGCAAAGTGAAATCCTCTAACCTTTTGTAAAATTGCTTTAAATTGCTGCCTGTGGTTTGTACTTTAATAAAATAGCCGTAACGCACCTATATAAAAAAAACAGCAATATTTCAAACGAAAGTGTTACTTCAGACAGAGCGCTGAAGTCACACCTGCATTAGCTGATTGGCAGCAGCTGTTTCATTCATGCTTCACAATCACCTGATTATTCATCAGTTCCTTCATTATCAGCTGACTAGATACATCCAATCATATTAATGCAGCCCAGCCACTCCCCGATCTCCTCAAAGAGTATAGAAGCAAAGAGAGGACGCTTTCTTTTTTTTTGACAACAGCTGCTTGATGGCGCTGCGGTAGCGCTACCGCCATTTTGGACTGAAAACACCAATGAGTCTGTGGCCATGAATGTATAAAGAGATGTCTGTAAATCAGAGGATATATTTTTTTTGTTGAGGTAAATCAACTTTCCAGTACGAACACTTAAATAGCCCTCATTTAAATCATTATATACTATATATGTGACATATCTGGTTCTGCCAGCTTCCTGCTAGCTGGCTGTAATAATGGATATATTGGCTGTGATTCATCACTTTTATTATCCTATAATACACCCATGGGCTGTATGCTGTAAGCCTGTACCGTGGTGGATGTATAATAACGTCTCTGTTCCCAAACAACCAGCTATCGGCCAGTAGCTAGTAGTGCTAGTAGCATGACATAAACAGATTTTAATGTAGTTGTAGGCTATTTACTAACACGCAGGGCAAAAGCACAGGAGACAACCTCTTATACATCCATGGTCTGTGGTCTATTGGACATCCATTTTGGAGGTCCTTGACATGAAAAAGTTTGAAATTGGTCTCAAAATCTGTGCTGGATTTTTCTAACCTCCATTTATGTCCGTCGCTCACTTTATGCTCCTCTGGGAAAGCAGCCAGGCAAAAAGTTTAATAAACAAATGAGTAAGTAAATAGTTATAATAGTATGCACATTTATAATAGTTTTATTGTTCAACACAAGCAATTTCGGTAGAGACACTAAATGTATGAGAATAGAATAGAAATAATTTTGTTTTATTGTTATACGTCACTTTGTAGGCGGACGTTTTACTGGCGTCCGGTAGTCGCTTTGAGTCCATAATGGCGGAAGCGTAGCTCTGCTGCAGGGCGCTGATGTTGCAATGAAACAAACAATTGACTTTCACTTCTTAGCAATATACGTTCTTTGACCTCCTCCTTATGTTCTTTGTTTTTAATCATTTTGTTGATATACAGTAACCACAGGCGCAGTTTGCGTTGGTTCAAGGGGCTCACTAAACCCCTTAGGAATGCGGCTATATTTGTCATATTAATGTAGAACTAATAATTTATTGTAATGATGCATAACATCGACCTTGCTGTGTCTTCATATTGACTGAATAAAAAACCAACAAGATAAGAAGATAGATCTGTGGTCTTTTTCTTTACTTATAGCCTGATAACATCGTACACTATGCACTTCTGTTACGCCATGTAAACAAACCACGTACCTATCAGCTGTGCGGTCAAGATCAGACTAGAGACGTAACCACTTAAAAGATGGGTGAGTAGCACTTGCTCTCTTCAGTTTCGTTGAAAGCTCCCACAAAGAGCAGAACTTTTTGTCACTGTATAACAATTCCTTATAAATCGTATAAATTATAAATTTAATGGTACAAGGGTCTTTATGGCTGAAATAGAGATATTTCAGGGGGCAATTATGCCTACAAATGGAATTGATTTACCTGTATGTTCTATAGGGCACTGAATTACTGGTGACAGGGACATTACATTCACTAACCTGTGTTGGACCAGTGGGAATTTAAACATCATTGAACGGTCCCTGAACAGCTTATAATGGCCTGTAATTGGTTGGTAGGTAGTGAATTCTTCTCATACATGAATATTAAATTAAGATTGAAATAATCACCCATTCAGTGATAGGAGCTTTCCTAGGGTATATTCAAATGGGTTTGAATGAGGTACAACCAATCAGATTTCAGGAATGCAAGTTACCTGTTTTAATGGGGATTTTTTTTTCTATTTAAGACTGTGGAGGCAGTTGGCTGTCAGTCACATTTAACAACAAAATTGGCAATATTTTCTCCTCTATTATGTTTTTTCCTTGTTCATATATTTCCCTTCCTTCCCTCTCCTCCCTCTTTCCCTCCTTCTCTCTTCATAACAAAGATGTATTTTGTTAAAGCCTGAAACATTTGTCTAGTTCCCCTTGCCAAAAGAATATTACTTTTTATAGACACGGCAATATGATGGGCAGTTACTTCAGAGTGCCCAAATTGCCATTTTAAGGTGATTTCTGTCTGGAGACGTGTCAAGTGGCTGTCACTCAGATAGGGCTCAGCCTTTTCTGCATATCATTGTCACACAGCTTCACAATATAATAAAGCCTTTTTCTTAAAGTTCTGCAATGCATCTGATAGTGAGAAAAATCTACTTTTTAAACCCCAAAGAATGCCAGAAAATATAAAACTGTAAGAAGTAATAATAATGATTTCTTTGTATTAGGGCTGTCAAAGTAAACGCGATAATGTGGTGTCAATGCAAATTATTTTTAATGCCACTAATTTCTTTAACGCATTAACGCAGGTTGTAGCAGGCTCAGTTTTTAAAGATAAAGTGGGGATAAAGTGGAGATACTGGCATCATGTGAAACGAGAAAACCTAAGGAATCCATTGCAACCATGTCATACTAGCTTGTCACAAAGGAGGCTAAAAAATGCTCCAAACTTACATTAAATTTTGGCGAGGAAAAACTGGCATAGCCATTTTCAAAGGGGTCTTGACCTCTGACCTCAAGATATGTGAATGAAAATGGGTTCTATGGGTACCCACGAGTCTCCCCTTTACAGACATGCCCACTTTATGATAATCACATGCAGTTTTGGGCAAGTCATAGTCAAGTCAGCACACTGACACACTGACAGCTGTTGCTGCCTGTTGAGCTGCAGTCTGCCATGTTATGATTTGAGCATATTATTTAATGCTAAATGCAGCACCTGTGAGGGTTTCTGGACAATATTTGTCATTGTTTTGTGTTAATTGATTTCCAATAATAAATATATACATACATTTGCATTAAGCAGCATATTTGCCCATTCCAATGTTGATAAGAGTATTAAATACTTGATAAATCTCCCTTTAAGGTACATTTTGATAAGATAAAAAATTTGATAAATTTGGGATTAATTGTGATTAACTATGGACAATCGCGATTAAATATTCTAATCGTTTGACAGCCCTACTATGTAATTGTCCTAATTGTTTCAATTAACACAAGGGAAAAAAACTAGCACTCACATGTAGCATGCAAAGTACTTTATCTCCAACTAACCTTGTTTGTGAATGCTCTAATCAAACAATGATTGGCAGCGCTCCGTCATGTATTTACTCTCATTATGATTGCAGTCTTTAAGCCTGTAAGCACTTGATTGAGGTGGATGACGTGCAGAACATGATTGCTCTCACCACAACTACGATGTTATTTCTCACCCTGAGGGGTTTAGAGTGTGCACAGTAGCTGCTGTCTTCCAAACAATAAATTTCAGGTTAAGTCCAAAATAACTCTAATGAGAATTGGAGGATTAGTTTAAAAGAAAATGATTGGCTTTAGAAAATAATGATGTATAATGATGTGCTATTATTTGTTGGGGTGGCATTTAAGGATACAGAAAGAACAAAAAGGAACAAATAACATCAACTTTTTCTATTCTAAATTGTAAGGGTCAACGAGAAATGTCTTAATTGTACATACATTAAAGGGTAACTTTGGTATTTTTCAACCTGGATCCAATTTTCCCATGTTTTTGTATCTAAGTGACTAATAGAGACAACAATTTCTGAAATTGGTCCAGTATTGAAGGAGAACGCTGTAGATGGCAGCCGTGAAACAAGCTGCGAGGGCGAGTGAGCAGCGTCTATGTATTGTAACGTTCACTAAAAGTGCTTGTTTTTGTCACTGACAGGCTCAGATTGTAATTATAAGTGTCTGACAACATTATTGAAAGGAACCTACGGAGAAATAAAGTTTTTCTTACCTTTTGCTTCATCCGGTCTGTATGTTTTTGTGTCCAAGTCCCGCTCAAGGAGAAGTGTCGCTTTGAAATCTAAATATCCGTATACTCTGGCTCAAATAAACATGGGCAGCCATCGAATTCAGACCTCATCCACATTGTGGAAATAATCTAAATATTCAGCCATGACATTGAAAATCGTTTAGAAATCACTAAGCTACGCTTTTTGTACTCCAACACAACAAACTCGGCTGACATTCTAACAAGACTTCTCTTGGAGCAACCCTGTCTCCAACAAAATTACTTTCTCATACAACTAAACTGCATTCTCAATTACATTTCAAGGGAAACATATTTTGTCCCGGCTTACGGTCACAGTTTTAAACAGTTTTAAACATGTAGTTAACGTTGTAAATTGAAACAAAAAATAACAAAAACAAAAAATGCAACAAAATAACTTCGTAAGGTTTAGGCAACAAAACCACTTGGTTAGGTTTAGGAAAAAAACATCATGGTTTGGCTTAAAATAAAAAAAAGGTGATATTAAGGGAACGTTAACTTTTAGTTTCACACGAGACACCAACAGCGGTCTCCTGGGGGAAATTTCTGTCTTTGTTTGAACCATCCACCACCCGACCTCTCGCCCGCCTGTAGTGGACTTTCTCGCTGATTATGCTTGTTATCATACAACATAACTTTCAATGATGTTATCATTAGAGCTATCAATCGATTAAAGCACTTGATTGAGATACATGACGTGCCGAACATGATTGCTCTCACCTCAATTACGATGCATGTTATTTCTCACCCTGAGGGGTTTAGAGTGTGCACAGTAGATGTATCAATTTCAGCTTTTAGTCCAAATTAACTTTAACAAGAATTGGAGTAATAGTTCAAAAGAAAATGATTGGCTTTAGAAAATAATGATGTATAATGATGTGCTATTATTTGTTGGGATGACATTTAAGAATACAGGAATAACAAAAACAAACAAAAGAAAAAGTTTTTTTTTTCTTCTAAATTTAAAGGGTCGACACTCAGGTTTATATATTGCCTGAACAGGAAACGTCCTAATTGCCCATACATTAAGATAACATTTGATATGATATATAATAAAAGACAAAAAAAAGGTAGAAATGGAAGAATTAGAATTAGCAAGAAATCCAGGGAGAGAGGGAGAATAAAGGGAGACGGAGAGAACGGTTGGTACACTGTTGGATTAAACTGGTGAGTGTTAAATTTAATTGCGTTAAGCTCCATTAAGTTGCCAGGAAGAAAGGAAGCGAGGAGCTCTTGAGAAGAAAAAGACTTTCTCCCCCAGTTTCCGACTCTTTCCTCTATCCCTCTCAATTAAGTTGCTAGTTAATGACTTGAGCTTTTATTGGCAAAAACACCGGCAGGGAGGAAGGAAGGAAAACACGGAAGGATGAACACATGCAAATACACAGCAATCATGTGTTCAACAAGAAAAAACAGACCAAAATTGTGTTTGTTGAGCACCATAATCATATGATTATTGTATTTAAATGTTTAAGCAATTACAGTTTAATGTTTACAACCAGGCTGTACCTCGGGGAGGATGGGTGGAGGTTTGTGCTGTAAATTAAGCTCATATTATATTTTGAGATAAAAAAAAGACTTTGTTGAATGAATCAATCAACGCATGATGAAAGCTCACCGCTTAGTAAGGTGGTACAGTTCACAGGGACGCCACGTTTATCACTTATGGGCTGGAAGTGTAATGTTAATTTAAGCAGAAAAAAACAGGAGGATCTAGCATGAAAACAACTGGCCTCTGAATAGACACTGGGGCTGATTATGAATGAGATGCAGCTGAGTAGGCAGGTGAACTCATTGAGAGAAACTAGAAGGCAGGTGACATTTGAATACTTGTTAAACTCAGACACTTTTGCATTTCCACTGTGAGGAAGAGCTGAGCTCAGTCTCAGTCTGCCTGAGCCAGGTACAGACTCTGTGTCGGACAGAGCAACCCTGTATCACGCCAAAGTAATAGACCCGCCTTTCCACCAAAGGATAGCGTGTCAGTGTCACGTTTTGCCTCGCAGAGACGTGAAAATTACACGCCTGTATGAACGTGCAGTACCAGCAGGGGTAACAAAGCCACTGATTTAGGTTCAGGCGGCTATGGCTCAGAAGTAGAGCAGGTCATCCACCAACCGAAAGGTCGGTGGTTAGATCCCCGGCTCCTCCGGTCACATGTCGAAGTATCCTAGAGCAAGATACTTAACCCCAAATTGCTCCCGAAGGCTGTGCCATCGGTGTGTGAATGAGTATTTAGATTAGATCCTGATGGGCAGGTTAGCACCTTGCATGGCAGCCTCCGTCATCAGTGTATGAATGCTTGTGTGAATGCGTGAATGCCGACATGTAGTGTAAAGCGCTATAAATAAAGGCAAATCCATTTACCAAAACCACTTAGTTAGATAAAGGGAAATCGTCATGGTTAGGCTTAAAATAAGTACGTAAACTAAGTAACCTTCCGTGTGAAACTAACAATGTGTAGTTGTGTTCGTGTTCATAGTTATTTTTAAACCAAAACAGAATGTTTTTTTTCCCTTAACCAAGTGTTTTTTTTGTTGCCTAAACCTAAAGAAGTTGCAGTCTTGTTGCCTAAACCTACAGAAGTTGTAGATTTGTTGCCTAAACCTAAAAAAGTTGTAGTTTTGTTGCGTAAACCTAAAGAAGCCTTTTTGTTTGTGTTCAAAACGCAACGATTCATTCAGTTTTACAACATGTTAGAACGTGTTGCTATTAAGTTTCACTTTCACTTTTACAACGTACTAGGTGTAGTTTGCCCCTAATGACCCACATCTATCGTGCTTATAGCGACTGACAACACCTATTTAATGGCCTGATAACAGTTGAATCGGGTGACGTAACTAGCTCTGAAGTTAGACTTCCGTCACTACAAAACACTGCACCTTCATGCGGGCAAGTAATATCCACGTCTTGGCGAGGCAAAGCATGACTTCGACACACTTTCTTCCGGTGGACAGGCGAGTCTATTACACCGTGAGACTGGGCTGGACAGAGAGGCAGATTTGGGCTCAGATTTAGGTCAGACGCAGGCAGGTTAAAGATCTGGCCCATACTGGAAGAAACGTTCTGCCTCTGACAGACAGAGAAGTTCAGGCTCAGGCAGACATTTAGGTTCAGAGGTAAATGCAGAACCTGGCATGGAGGCAGATATGAAAACAGAAAGGCACAACAGGGCTCATCAAATCAGTCTGACACACCGGGATTGTGAAGAGAAAAAGGCTAAAGAGGGGGAAGAGGGAGGTGGTGCAGTTGCTGCCATGACGGTTCCACTCTTGCTGAACTTTCATGACTTGAACAAGCACTTCAATATTGCCATTTGCATCAGACTGGGGCATGTAAAGACATGTCAGCAACTGTAATTAATGTCACTGTCAAGAAAAAAAAGAGGGAAGGACAAGGAGACATAAAATGCTGTTGGTTAGTGATGTTGCATACTTTCACAAATGCTGATATGCTATGCAATATTGATAATTATTCAAAAATGTAATAAAATAAACCTTTAAAATATGTATTCATTCTATTTTTTTATATATAGATGGATATGTGTGTCTGGTACGTATAGTCTATAGAAAAGTAGTGAGGATGGAAACATTCATTATCATCAATCCCGTGAGTCATGTGAGTCATTAGTCACTCAGTGAAGTTAATGGCAAACACGACCGTTTCCTAACCCTACCTAAGTGGTTATGTTGCCTAAACTTAACTTCCTGTGAAAACAGGAGTTTATTTTGAAAGGAAACTATGCATGTAACGAGCATATATTGACACGCCATCCCTGGTCCGTCCAAAAGTAAAGCAAGATGGATACCCCGTGTGTCAGTCTCCGATGCCGAGGGGCACTGAACAAGTGGCGTATTTGACAAATTGGGATTAAGAATGTGTTGTTCCTGTGAACACAGATTATTTTAAAAAGACACGCTGCATGTAATGAGCCGTCTCTGACACGTCCAAAAAACGCCCAAGATACACGCAGTGACACAGAGTAAATGGTTAAAGTTACTTTCATCCCTTTCTCTTCCCATCATGCTGTCTATCCTCCTGCCTACACATCTATCACTTTGCTTCTCTCCTTTTTCCTGTTGTGCCTTTTCTTCGACCAGTCGATTTATTTCCCTTTTTGTCTTTCCTGTCTTCTTCTCCTACTGTCTTTTTCTTTTGGCCTCTCTTTTTCATGCAGCTCCCCCTCTCCCTTACAGCAGTGATAACCAGGCTAATCAGAAGAAGAGGATCTGTGCTGTGCCAGCGGCTTTAGCTCTTTACACTTCACTTGTTCGTCTTCAATTCCTTAAACACACACACACCCTGAAATATACACACTCTCGCACACAGACAAAATCACTGGGAGAGGATGCTGAATGAGAGAGTGTGTGCCCTGGTGTGAACTTCCCCGAAAGCATCAGAATCAGTTTGTGGCTGATCCTCGGCAGGTGGAGCATGAGGTCTCTGGGCCGTAGTAGAAGTGGAAATGAAAACGATTCATGTACTATGAATCATTTAATAGCCCAGATTGTTTGATTATATTGTCTGTAAGTTGGGGTTTACTTCCTTGTGTTCCATAGAGCTGTAGATAGTATGTTAGCAGCCTTAGGGCTGGCAAAGACGTTACTTTAGGACAGACCAGGGATGGCATGTCAATATATGCTTGTTACATCCATACTTTCGTTTCAAAATAAACTTACATTTTCACAGGAAGTTAGGTTTAGGCAACAAAACCACTTAGGTCAAGTGACAAAATAAGTCAACGTTAGGATGCTAACAACGGTCTCCTGGTTGAAAGTCTTGTGTTTGTTTTAGAACTGTAACAGTGGAACTTATTTTTTGCCTTGGTCCGGTGTGAAAACACCCTTACATACAATCAGGAGGTTTGTTAAAAACATATGTGCACTAAGTGGGAACCTAGGAATGGGTCAAGTGTGTGCTCGGACATTGTTCTGCAGCATATTTTTTTGGAGCCCTTAGTACCCATTTTCATTTGCATATCTTGAGGTCAGAGGTCAAGAGATCCCTTTGAAAATGGCCATGACAGTTTTTCCTTCCCAAAATTTAGCGTAACTTTGTAGCGTAACTTTGTAGCGTAACTTCGGAGCGTAACTTTGGAGCGTTATTTAGCATCCTTCGCGACAAGCTAGTCACATGCTACATGGACAAGGACTTGGTACCTTAGGTTTTCTAGTTTCATATGATACCAGTATCTTCACTCTGGCTTTAAAACTGAGCCCGCTACAACCTAAAAATCTCAAGTTGCGTTAATGCTTTAAAGAAATTAGTGGCGTTAAAACAAATTTGCGTTGACGTGTTATTATCGCATTAACTTTGACAGGCCTAACTGCTAAACTGCCGTTCCCGGTCAGTCAAAAAGTAACGCAAGAGGGGTACCCCATGCATCGCTCTCCGATATCGAGGGGCACTGACCAAGCGGCGGTATTTGACGAGTTTGGAGTGAGTATGTGTTGGTGTACACAGTACAAATACTGCATATGACACAAACTAAATGCCAAAAAAAAAGAAGAAGTATCAATCATATTTTTATTGAATGCATTACGATTAGCTACATGTCATACAATCACCTGGAGAATTCCCCATGTGTCAAAGGCTGTGATTTTGTCTTGAATCTGAAATATAACATAAGCCCAATGGCGAAGCCCTGTTTGTCACCCATACACAACACACACATACAATCTCAAGCTAGCTTGCGGCATGCTGTCTTGTTGCATTTATTTAAGCACCAGAAAGAGGTTTGAAGAAAATGTTGGCACGGTGAGGTGTTATCCTCATCGGGGCTAGAATCTGGCCCAGAGTAGGAGTCGGGTTGAACCAGGAAGCTCCCAGGTGTGAATGTGTGCAGCTGTGTGAATGTGAAGCAGGGCACTGCTCAGAAAGGGAAGAAGTGCCGAATGGATGTTCCCAGGCTACATCATCCATGTGTGAATTAGAGAGCAAACAAACTTTGCGTTATAAAACCCCTGCTGAGACACTGAAGGAGAAACTAGTTCTTTTGCAGACTAGCACTCACATCATGAATATGCAAGCAGCCGAGGACACACTGCATCCATGCACCTTTCTCAAATCTATCACTTTGCTTCTCTCCTGTTTCCTGTTTTTTTGCCTTTTCGTCCGGTTGATTTCTTTAACATCGTGAATATACAAGCAGCCAAGGACACACTGCATCCATGTACCTGAAACACAAACATAACTGTATGGACACAGAGATACATAGACACAAATGTATGCAACCACACACACACACACAAATATGACCGCCCAGTCAACTCCAAATCACCTGTGCTAAGGGACGGGCTTTGACCCATTAAAGCTAAGTCTGTTGATCCAACGCATTCTTACTCCCAACTTATCAAATACCGAGCTTGGTCAGAGCCCCTCAGCATCGGAGACCGACGCATGGGATACCCCTCATGCGTTGCTTATGGCGGGATTGTTGACGGCGTATCAATATACACTCATTACATGCATAGTGTCCTTTCAAAATAAACTTCCGTTTTCAGAGGAAGTTAGGTTTAGGCAACACAACCACTTACTTACGGTAAGGAAACAGTTGTGGTTGACGTTAACTGCACTGACTCAAGTTATGTGACTAACGGGATTGACAATAACGAGTCACGTGACTAACAACTCACGTGAGTAACGACGTACAAAATAAGTCAACGTTACTTTTAGTTTCACACGGGACACGAACAGTGGTCTCCTGGTTGGAAGTCTTGTGTTTGTTTGACCCGTCCACCACCCCTCACACCCACCCTGAATAGACTCTCACGCTATTAATACAACGTCACTTACTCCAACTCGAATAACGCCAACATTTGACATTACTGCCCGCCCTGAACGGACTTGCATGCTTTTAATACTACATTGCTTGCTCCGACCGTTGAATAACGCCCCAGGTGGGTTTACATTGGAGTTAGATGAAAGCCCGGTTCATCAAAAAATTACGCTAAAGGGTGCCTCTGTACGTTGGTGTCCAATACCGAGGGGCGCTGCCCAGTGTTTGACGAGTTCGGAGTGAGAACAGGTTGGTCGATCACAAACTCACACATGCACAGAACAAGCACATCCAAATACAAACAGATACACAGTCTTTCCTCATTCAAGGACAAATACTGGTGCGCTCCCCTATTGAGTACAAACACAGACACAAACCAAGGGATGTTCAAAACACACACAGGTGCACATATGAATGCACACTATCACTTTCTCTCCTTTTCTCTATGGACAGCCAGTTTTCTGGCTGCTGATCAGCTGATTAAATACTTGCTGAGGGGGGTGTCAGCTTGACACACACATTGCACCAAATCACAGCTACTGGATACGGACATAAAGGTGATAGGAGTCCTGTTTACACCTCCTCAGCTTGTATCAACCCCACGGAAAAACAGAAATGAAAGAGCATGTGTCATTTTACAGAATGTAAGTGACATGGACACAGCAGTCCTACCTGAGGGAATGTGTCAGTGGGTTATCTGTTCAGTGATGATGAAAAAAACTCCATGTGCCACTGGGGCGAGTCTTACTCTTTAAGCATAGACTATGGTGAGTGATAGCAGGTAAGCAGCTTTTAATGCTTAGCTGAACTGCTACAGGATCTAACCACCCAGGAAAAAAACAACTGAGCTGGGTGTGTGAAGAGCTGTTGGGCATCCCAGTAGGAGGGGAAGAGCTTTCAAACTAATTATTTAACTCTTCAACCCCATTGACCCATGTTTCCATTTAAGATAAGCCATTGAATATGACATATCTGACCTACTATACTTCACGGTGTAATATGCCATAATGAGGCAGATGAAGAATTTTGGTTTTATACTGTGATACATTGTGCAAAAGCTTTATTTCTGGCTGGACCCCTGAGGGCCAGCCCTACAAATGCAAAAGTCTTTCACTGAGTGACTGAGTAATGAAGTTACACGATTAGACGTCTGAGTGTTGGAGTTTCCTCATTGGCCGTTGCTCTTTCAAAATGAAAAGGCGGGAACAGTCATTTGTTTACATTTTCATTGGGGCGTGTCAGCGGTTCCACTCACCAGCGTGAGTGCTCCTCTATCGGCTCATTTCCACCAGATCCATGAAGGAGGGCATCTCAATGCTTTCCATTCATTTCCTATGGAAAGCAGGAGAAGCAGTCTCCTAGTGCGGCAAGTTGGAGAAGGTCTGTATTTGCATAAAGTTGAAAAATCTCAACTTTATGCAAATGAGCCCGTCCAGCGTGTCCTCATGGCTCTGTTCTCAGGCTTTAAAAAATATAGCCCGTGACGGGAGACTTTGACCAATCACAGGTCATTTCAGGTTAATTTCGGTCATGTGCCGATGCTTGGCATTCCTTCAAGAAATCTCAACATGGCTGCCGGGTCACAAATTTTCAAATTTTACAGCCAAACCGTGCAATACTAGATGATTATCAAAACATTTGAGGCGAGAAATAGGCATTAACGTAACATAATATTGATTCATATTTGATCAGCGCTGCCTAGTTTGACCGTTTGGTCGGAGTTCGCGAGTGATTGACAGCCGGCTCTCATAGACAGCAGATGGACAGCAGATCCCAGATCAGCTCTGACTGCTTGTTTTCCTCTGGTCTGTGAAATCTTGCAGATGCCGTTAGGAGCACCGGATGACACAGAGGCACATGATTTTTTTCAGGTTACCTGTTTCATGTACTATTGTCAGGATATAGCGACCGTTTTATAAAAATACTTTTTTTAATCATATTTGCTCCGATCTCGCCCACTTCAGCTTTAATGTTGATTTAAACACATCTACTGGTTGAGGATTAAATTATTGTATTTACAATTGAATCAGTATTCCGTCTTTACTGTGCATTTGCTGCAAGTATTTAGTTTGTTCTTGTTGACATAATCATCAGATTGGCAGCAGATTGAGACAGATGTGGTTCTGAGACATCTATTCTCAGCACAAAGTCAAAGATCTAGTTTCCAACAGAAAATACCAACAATTGCGCTC
Organism: Hozukius guyotensis; assembly: GCA_916700995.1. Classification (NCBI taxonomy): domain Eukaryota; kingdom Metazoa; phylum Chordata; class Actinopteri; order Perciformes; family Sebastidae; genus Hozukius; species Hozukius guyotensis. Next base: position 11,874 of record CAKALU010005306.1, on the reverse strand, counting down.
CCTCATTTGAATGAACCTCCCACTTGTTTGCGCTTCTCTTCCCACCTGTGCTTTTTGTATCCTTTTTTAACGTACACCTGTCAGACAATCAAAGCCAGCATGTTCCATGGGCAAGGTATAATTATAATTAAGGTGGTAAATGGTGATACAATTCGTTGGCTAGCACTGACACTATAATGTGTTGCAGCTGTTTCATTCAAACTTGTTTTTTTAAATCAGAGCTAAATATACACTTATAAACATTTTGGAGATGAATGTACATTAATTCGGGAAAAGACAAAGAGTGAAACAGAGAGTGGTAGTTGGGACAGGAATCAGAGGGTAGATTTTGTAAAAGCCAAGATAAGGAAGGTCTGGTGCCTCAACCAGGCACAAAGACACAGAACAGATGGTCGGGAAGTAGTTCAGACTATAAAAGTGGTTCTTGAAATGAGTTTTGCGGGTGTCTAGTGATGGATTCTCTAGAAAAGTGAGGGCATTGTTGGCCTTAATTGGTTTCTCGAAATCCAGTCTGGCTGGAAAAATCTTGGTATGGAACATGAATGACTTATTATTTGTGCTTCTTCACTATATACTTTTGGGGTGCCCCTGAGCAAGGCACTTAACCCCCAATTGCTTCAGCACAACCGCTCAGTATTTAACACTGAATACCGTGGTTGTTCTAGGGACACGTTGCATGAATGTGAAGCAAAAGGCAGCAAGAGAGCAGATATGCTTAGAAAAGAAACCCTGCAAGGTAAACTCAAGATAAAATTCATCAAGACAACTGTTTTAAATTACTTAGAGTAACTGTCGAAGTAGGAAGTAGCATGATGTTCTTTGAGTCCACCAAAGAGTAGAGGTTGAGTGGGTGGGTGAGTGGAAGTTTGGGTTTACGAAGCGATTTTTGACACTGCACACCTGGGTGGCGTCCTATCTCCAGACAACATTCAGCTTTGCTTTCTTTCAACCCTGATGACAATTCTTCCAGAACTTTATTTTTGAGTAGGACACAAAAGACTAAAACATATCCCCCCTCACTTGAGGAGAAAAAACCCTGCACTCATACACTTGCACGTTATAAAATGCAGATCCTCAGTAACCATTTAGAGGATCAAAAGTCAGAGAATCCCCAAAGTCTTCATAATTTATCATCTCAGGACAACACATTCTCACTCTGTCACTTACTCCGACTGTTGAATAGCGCAGCGGGTGGGTTTAAATTAGAGTTGGTTGAAAGCCCGGTTCATCACATACTGTTGCTAAAGGGTGCCTCTGTGCGCCGGTTTTCAATGCCGAGGGGCACTTACCAAACGGCGGTATTTGACAAGATCAATGTGAGAACGGGTTGCTCAGGACCTTCAATATATTTATCGCAATTTCTATTAATCCATCCTACAGTTGTCAAGATATTTCACTCTAAACCACAAAGATCATGGTGCTGGTAGAGGGAATCACCAGAGGTCAGAGGGATTCGTCCTCTGGGGACATTGAGTGGCTGTACAAAAGTATATGGCAATTAATTTAATAGTTGTTGAGATATTTCAGTGTGGAACAATGTGGTGGACCCACACAGCAACATTGCCACCCTTAGAGGCATTCTACTACATAGCTGTAGGAGCAACTGACAGTTATTATTATAAATAGCAGTACTCTTGCGCCACAGTTTGTTTCCAATATGCCCTTGAGTAACAAAACAGTGTATCTGTGTTTGTAGTTAACTGCCCCCTAAATGAAGCCAATTGTATTATTTCAGTGCTATAAAATGCTCCACTGATTCAAACGGTGGATGCAGTTTCCAAGGACATTTACAACAACTCCCCTGATTGTGAATGAATCATTCAAATTAATCATGCATGTTTTGATGAAGATTATATGAAAAATGTATTTTACGACCAGCAATACAACCAGTGTATTAACCATAATACATACTGGACAGTAAACAACATTTATTCCGTCATCAAATTATAAAGACAACTTTTTCTTTTGTAAAAAAAATCCAAACAGATTTCTTATTTATCAGGAAATAATGGCTCTGAAGTTAATAATTAGTATTTCCTATGGATTTAGTGTTTAGTCACAATTTGCTGTGACGTGATGGATATCGACATACCAACCCGTTCTCACGGGAAGGCGTATAAATAGCACAACATTACTCGGGCATTCCATGTGTTACACGTTTGAGCATTTTCGCATGTCATTTGTACGCCGCTATTCACATGGCATTTGTACACCATGCAAACGTAAGCAGGTAGGTTTAGGCAACAAAACCACTAGTTAGGTTAAGGAAAAACATCATGGTTGGGCTTCAAATAAGTAAAGTAAAATACGCACGTAATTCAATGTAACAAAACTATGGAAAACACTTCACAAATGTCACTGCGCATTATTGTGGCATTCAATCGCCTTTTCATGTGAACCGTTTGGACATACACTGGTTCTAAAACTGAAGCACTTTAAATTCTGTGTTCATTGTAAATAAGGTAAAAACAAAATAAATCAAGCTCAGATTAGCTTTAGAGCTTTCAGACTGTGGGCCTTCTTATCTTATGCTGATTAAGAAGTTTGTTTTATGCCATTGGTCATTCTAATAAAGGTGTGAATTTTATTCAAGTCTGAGGTGTCAGCTTCTCGCTGTGTATTTATCACATTCTCGTCCTCTGATTCTTCAACAACTTGCACACACACGTACATTAGCATACACATTACTATCACCAAGTCAGGCTTAATTGAAAAGCATATTTTAAGAATGTTAAGAAGTGCCCTGTTAGCCAGGGGAGAGGAAAAGGGCTGTTACATTATTCAGGGCACTTGGCCTTTCAAATGGTACACTTGAGTTGGTTTTTACTCAGTCTTGATTTCCTCGTGCTTTGATTTGTCTTTGTCTTGTGTTTTTCTGGCCTCATTTGTATCTGTCAGACTAATACTTTCTGATTTAATTTGACTTTCACAGAATTCTCCAGCAGGACTTAAAAGGAACCTGCCATGTAGCCGTATGTCCTTTTTGGTGTAGATGTTTTAAATAAACGATTAAGCTGTGTTGAGCTGACAACTGAGATGTAATACAATTGCATGTTTCTATCTTTTTGCCAGAACACACTTTACACCACAACACAGTGAAGGGTGCCAGACCACAGGGAGCACCATGGAGCACGAAATACTGCATTACAGCATTGCCAAATACATGTGCTAGTGACTTTTCAAATCTGCTACCAGCAGCTGGTGTTCATGCTGGCTAAAAATCTATTTGAAGGAGCGCATAGAAAGCTTGAAAATGAGAAAGCACTGACAGACTGGGCACATTGCCAGGAGAGTGCCAACCAGGACACAAAACAAATCAGAGGACTCTCTTCAAATAATAGGGACATCAAGTTATCATATGTGATATATAGATGTTTTTTCTTTCGACTGATGTGGAATACTGTGAACTGTTTGAATTCCCAATTGAATAGATTCAATGAATGGGGCTGCTGTGGCTCAGAGGGTAGATTGGTCATCCACCAATAGGAAAGTCAGTGGTTCGATCTCCTGCTCCTCCAGTCACAAGTCGATGTGTCCTTGAGCAAGACACTGAACCCCAAATTGCTCCCGAAGGTGTGTGAATAAGTATGTGAATGAGTATTTATGGGCAAAGTTGGCACCTTTCATGGCTGCCTCTGCCATCAATGTATGAATGTGTGAATGCTGACATGTAGTGTAAAGTGCTTTGAGTGGTCGGAAGACTAGAAAAGCGCTATATAAATGCAAGTCCATTTACCATCAATAGATTCTGATTTTCTTTTGGGCCTGATATAATGAAAATGTGTTATTGTCATAATTAACTTCCCCTGAAAGTATTTCAGTTCCAGACTGCTAGTTTCCAAAACACCTTATTAACTGTCAGATCAATCAGGATACACTTTGGAGACAAGAAAAGCAGGGACTGCCTATTGTTCCAACGACCCATTATTCTAAAACCCCAATAGTCCGAAAAATGGCCCATTGGAACCGAAATTATGGCTTGGTAGGAACAATATTGTAGTTTATATTGTTCCAAACAGCCACACTCAAAGGCGAGGTGAAAAGATTTAATGATCATAATATTGGAGTAATTGATAATGGGAATCATGGAGAGAGGGGACCTTTTCCAGAAAATCTGAATGATTCTAAATTTGGGGATTTCAGTAAAAAAAGTACCTGAAAAATACAGAAAACACAGATACCATTGCTCAATGCCATACTTTCTGTTTTGCTGTCATTCAATGAATATGAGTATTTTTTTTTGTTTTTTTAAATGTGTTTGCTGTTAATCAGGAAAAAATAGCACTGTTACGACCTTTAGCGGACAAAAGGAGTAACATACGTTTACCAAAACCTTTGCAAAAGTGGGACCAAAACAACAAGAAAAGGCTGCTGAAATGCTTGAGGTGTGACAATGAATGTCACTGGTCTTCAGAATCAAACAGGAAGACAATACTAAGCTCTCCAACTGACCACAAAACAGGACAAAAAGGGGAAGCAAAATAATTGGCAGAGAACCACTACAAGGCTTCCTTAAAGTTACCAATAATTGAACAACGCACTCCTACCACCTAGTCAGCAAGTTTTGAACAGAGTTTCACCAATTTTCAGTGCCCGATCCGTCCCAGCTGCCCAATCAATTCTGCGCATCTGAGGGCACTCCTACCCAGTATACCTTGTGGTAAGACCCACCCCTACTGCCTCTGTTGGCTACTGGCTTCTAAACATATGCTTGCTCTAACCGATGCTTACCGGAGCTTTGGAGCTGCCGTGGTTGAGGAGAGTGACTCAACCACAGCAACTTTGAAGGCAGGCTACCCGGTCCAAACACCGGTATTTTTTTCCACAATTAAATTCACTTCTGAGAATTTTTGAGGCGAGAAACTAACTTTTTCAATTGACATTTTCAGAGTTGAGAAGCTCCATAAACTGGCCCGACAGCGAACTTGCCAGCCAGCCACCCGGCCAGGCATGATGGCAGAACCCGCTGTGAGCTGAGCTGGCTGGAGCTCTCTAGAGGCCGGTCTCATAGACGTGCCTGCGGGGATCGCACTTACAGAACCCGCTGTCTCAAGAGAGTTTTTTTATTTTGGAGATACAGTATATCATATCTATACAATCAATGTGTTAATGATTCATTTTTTTACTAGAGCAAACAGTTCTTCATATATCTAGCCTTATAATTTTGCTCTCAAAGTGCACCAAATTGATGCATTTATTTTTAAACTGTGCAAAATTTTCTCCGCCCAGCACAGTCTCACAAAATCTTGTGGGAAACACCATCTTACGTCATCCAAATCTGGATGTTCCCCCACTTCAAAACTCATTCTGACGCCGCTGTTTCAGAGACTTTCGTTTGACCCACTTGTAGCCAGATACAGTATGCTTGTATAACTTGTTGGAATATTTCCATATGGAAAAAAATGTATCTGATTAGATTAACAGCTGTATCATCTAGCTGGTTCTCATGCAGTGCATTACCATGATCATCATTAGCCACAACTGAAATTTTATCCCAGAGCTCCCTGCTGCCAGAGGCACAGGATTCTGGCTGCATTGTTAGCAGTCGTGCAGGTTTAACACCTGTCACACTGTCAGGCAAAACACTTCAATTTCCAGCTCTACACATCTACTAAAGATCCTGCCCTCTTTGTACTTCACTATAAGTGATCGACACTTCATTGCCCTAAGCACATGCCAGCACACATCTCTCCATCTGCACTTGCTGTACTCACACCCACAGCGCCTTTCAAAGTGGAAGTTTTAAGGGAAGAGTCTGTGAATTTCAATTTGTTAAAACCTTATCTCAGTTGTTTGTTTTGAGAACAGATCAGGGCTGAAGCAATTGGCGTCATGTCTGGGAACTTTTGAATAGAGTATTTTTCCGATGCAGTTTGGAGACAGTTCTTAACAGCTGGATGGTCTAATTGCCTGTCTGCACAATACAGCCCTATCACAGGATTGTCGTAGCCACATCGCTATGTCCGCTGCAGAGGTCCAAGCCTTTATGGCTGCCAGTAGTGAGACTTAAGCTGTCTCTTGCAATTCCACAGTAGTTTTGTTTGATAAAGACTTGAATCTTCCAAATTTTACAACATAAGCTGGTACAGATCCACTGAAGACGTTGGGTCTTAGTATTACGATTTTGAATTGCAAACAGCTGGAAAGAGCTGGCTTTTCTTTCTAGCTGGAACTTGCAGTACTATCACAGTGGTCACCATGTGCGTTACAGAGGTATAGTACAGACAAAAATAGCTTCCGTAAATTCATATAGTGATAGTCAATGGACTGGACTTACATAGCATTTTTCTACCTTTAACGGACAAAGTGCTTTACAATTTGCCCGTCATTCACCAGCTCCCACACACACCAATGGCGTTGTCTGTGAATCGGGAGCTGAAAAGTAGAACAGGATGAAGGTAAACTGAAGGTTTTCACGTTAGTTGCTAAGTCAGTCACATTTTAAAGATTCTGTTAGATATCAAGTGAAGCCAGAGAGGGCAATTTGAAAAAAAAATCATTCCTTACTGTTAATGTATTTGTAAGCCGCTTCGGCATGTGACTACTTTTAGATAGTTCATACACTTAATCCTGTTTACACTGTATTTTGATTGTTTCAATTTCAATCAATAGAGCTGTTCAGACCGACCCCCATAATGGACCACAGTTTGAAAGTGTAACTATATTACTACTACGGGTGTCACAATTTCTTTAAATCGATCGAAATCAGCTTCCGATCTGGACCATCAAAATCAAACGCAGGATCGTAGATTTTTTTTCTCCCTGCCCTCGCCTACCTGCGTGCATTCGTAGGAAAAATACACCTCGATCCTAGAAATGTAAACTCAAGTTAAAACTATAAACCAGCACACAAATCACTATTACCAACGTAAGTCACCATGTTCTGAACAGACACTTTACATTACAAACAATATCAAAAGTATAATTTGTATTTTGGAACATAAAACAGCAAACTTAAACTATTCAGTCCAGCACTCGGGACTAAGCAGGCATGATGGGACAAAACCATATTTTTTTTTTAGATTACAGCACACTTGTAATGCACTGCAGAAGGTTTCTGTTTTGTTTTTGTAATGATTATGTAGTGAGGTGGGTCACACAGATACTGATATTTAAAAGATGCAGCTTTTAATACCGTAGACTGTTGTAGTCTAATACTTGAAACACTTTTTAAATAAAAAGGGAGTTCAGTTGTCTTTTTAAAGAAGAATTTGAAAGCGTAAATTACAGTTATCAGGGGCATAAAACCAATGATCTGTTGATCTTTACGAATCAAGACTCCATAGTCTAACAATGACATGTTTAAATCAAAAAATGAAATTTTGACCTTAAAATCGAAAGTCAAATCGAATCATGGATTTGGAGAATCGAGACACCCCTAGTTACGATGCACACCTTTCTAATATCCACACCAAATTCATTATTTTTAACTCTAGTTTGGTATGCATCAGTTTTCCCCAACATTCTTTCTCTCTTTCTCTCATCTCTCTCTTTTATCTCCTCATAAATCATTTTTTTTTTCCATTGTTGCATTGTTTGCAACCCTTAGCAACATAAGTCTATTCTATTCTAACAAAAATGTGTGCAGCTGTATCCCATGTCCGAACTGAAGCCAAGGGTTTTGGATCTTGCAGCCAATCCCCTTTCCACATTGTGAGTTATAGCCTTATAATGCTATGTCTTGATACGGGATATCCGCTCCGGAAACTGACGGTATGACCCGTACAAAACCCATGTCAGCCCCGTCTCTTTTTTTGGATCACGTTTACTGTGATTGAATATTACTTCATCTGTTCCATCTGTCCTTATCAATATTTCCTCTGTTCTTCATTCAATATTTTCTAATGTGTGTGTGTGTGTGTGTGTGTGTGTGTGTGTGTGTGTGTGTGTGTGTAATTTGCACGAAAACCACGGGCCCATCCCCTCAGTACAAGATAATCTCACAGAGGTACTTTGAGCCAAGCAGGAGCTGCACAACAGTTGCAAGGGAAATACTGTTTCACCCAAGCCAAGAATTGGGAGAGTGAATGTGTGTGTATGTGCCGTCTGATGCCAGTGTGCCTGTCTGCTGTTTTGGCACAGCTCTGGCAGCCCTCCTCCACTTCTGTGCTCACCAACATTATGCCAACAGCAAGTCTCTTCTCCAATCCACATAAATTCACAGTAACTTCCTGGCATCCGTCTGTCATCACTGTTTGATCCGCAGTTTTGTGGTCGGGTTGTATCCTGCCAGGACACAATTTCAGTCATTTAAAAAAAAAAAAGTAGTAGTAGATTAAAGTACTCTTTGTAATGAATCCACTTCAAAGTGAAAGTGCTCTTGAGTTCAGATGCTGTCTGTTTCATATTGCCAGCTATTTGAAAAGTGATAACTGATAGAAATGACTGTGTTTTGTATCGTAGTTTCTTGCCAGAAGTTCTGTACATAAGAAATTAGATTATAACTCTCATTTAGAAACCTAAATTATCTTTCTTTTAACACTAGGACTCGCCAGGCTCTTTCACTCGCTACTTTCTCCAAATCCCACGGCCAAGAGCGTCTGTATCCTTTGTTTCGCGCTGATGGGCCATTAAAGCCTCATCAGTCTCCATCTCTTTGGCGCATTGTGACGACTCAGGCTGTGCCGCTGGGTTTCCATAGCGCAGCAATGACATCGGTCGATATGCAGCCTCCACACACACTACACAGCTTGTCCAACAGTTAGAACCTACATAAAACTGGTATATTCTTTGAAGAATATTTCATGCGATAAAAACACTTTGTGAATTTTGGAAATTATTCTCTTTTTTCATTACATTTTGAGGATGTAGACAATTACAGAGAGAGGAGAGAGCTTGCTTTGAGAGAAGGAGAAGGTTGACTATTGCAACGCCATGTTTGTGTTAGTTACGGCTGGGACACATAGGGACACTGGCGGTTGCAGAACCTGTTGTCTTTTATTTCGGTGTCCATGTTAACAGGTTAGAGCAGCCACACTGCCTGTGTGAGCAGCCCGGCTCAGGTGTGTCTCGGCTGCGTATCTGCTGCGTCTCTTCTAGAGATTTGAGGTCTCGCCTATTTTTACCGCGTGTCGCACGCATTTCACAGCAACAACAGACAGTAAAAATGATCATTTGACAGTATATTTACATCATACTAGCAAAATTACTACAGTTTCAATGTCTGTATCTGTAGAATATGTCACAGACAAGAAAAAAAGTAGATATTTATTTTTAAATCAACACTTCCTGCTTCGGTTTCAAAATAACTTTTTCTGTTTTTTGTTTTTTTTCTGTGGACAGAATTCCTTCATTTGTCAACACAAGGCTTTTACTCTGAAATATTTGCAGGAGAGTGTTGTAGAAAATGCAGGGCTCCATGAACGAATAAAGCACCAGGTCGGAGGTCTGCACTTCTAGTTACTATCATTTCTTCTTCTTAACGTCTTAACCTTTTACTGTCTGAAATAAATATAAATGACCATTATGAAAGGCAACCTCAATGTAGACAGAAAGGGCTGGTAGCAGCAGAGACGGTGTCAGTGTGGACACCCCATGTGTGAGAGATGCAGTAGTTCAGCGAGGCAGCGGTCACGCACTACTCACGCGCCCTGTCTGTCCCGGCTGTTAGGGGTAGGTGCTTTGAAAACTCTTTTGCACATAGTTAGAAAATGTCGATGTGCACAGACAAGCAAAAAACGGTCGCATGAGGTACCCACGAAGGTGACATGTCTGATGGTGTGATGACACTTCCGACCCTCGTGGATGCGTCAAGTGTAAATCAGGCATAAGACCTGATATCTCAGACTACATTGACTAAGCAACATGAAGGACAGAGGAGCCACTTAGATCATTGGCAAACAAGCAGACAAACAAAAAAAGTTCCTCATTAGAACATGACAGTATTAGTTATTTGATCAAATACCGTCATATTATGGAATACACTGACAAGCAACTTATTGAGTGCTTTAGGTATGAGGGTGGACAAGTTATGGTAGTAACATCAGGTAGTTGTTGAAATAAATCCAGTATTTATTTTTTTTAATTATTTTTGTCATTTGCCAAGTATGTACTGTACCTTGACATTGATAGATTCAGCAAGTTATAGTGTTAGTTAGTTAAATATGCTGTATGAATCATTTCATATTGCTTAAATTAGCAGGCAGATGGTAACGGTGTTTCACTTCATAATGGTAATCATCATTATTATCATAATAAACTGTCTCCATGCTATGTGGAGGATGAGTACTTACAAAGGCAACATATATATTTGTCATGGTGCATCTCTAGTGGTTTGTGTGTTTGCTCCCATGCTTTCAACATTTTCTACATGTAGTAGTCAGCAGTAGTTAAAGGGTTAAGAAGGAAGAAGGTTTCCCAGACTCAGAGGCCATACAATAATGTTTTCAATGGACTGCTTTAATGTCATATGTTGTGGAAACCTCTTACTCCATGGCCTTTGTGTTTGAGATAGAAAATGCCCTAAGGGCAATATGGCAAAATATAACATTTTAGTACCATTCTCCATTAACTTTATGGCACTTTTTTCATCTTTACTGCACCTTCCAAAAAGACTGAGAAAATGGGGAAATACATTGCAACAAAGTCCTATGAGTGAAATGTCAGTGATCGCATTACAGTTCAAAATGCCTATCGCTCTTATCCCTCACCTCTCTGTTACCTCTCCTTTCAACCTGTCCATCCGTCTTTCCCCCCTTTCTTTTTTTTTGGAAAATTCTCTTTTCCATTTTTCTGTCCTCAGCTCCACCCTTTATATTGCCTTCTCTCCCTCCATTGCTCCATGTCTAATCCACTACTTTTATCTCATTCCTCACTCTCCATCTTTATTCACTCACTCTCTTTTGTCTTGGCTCACGTTTCTGTCTCTCTTCCTTCATCAATTCCCTTCATCCATTTCTCTCTCTCTCTCTCTCTCTCTCTCTCTCTCTCTCTCTCTCTCTTTCTCACTCTTTCTCTCTCTTTCAGAATTTTGGACCATGACCACAAAGAGCTTAGTGCTGGGACAGATCTATAAACCATCAGTTGATGAGAGCCATTGATAGCAGCTCTGCCCAGAAGGCTAATTCTTCCTATTGTCACTCTCCCTTTTTTTTTTTTACAGTTTCGTGCTATTCTTTCTGTTTCTCTTCTTTCATTTTAATTATATCTCATTTTAAATTTTAAACATTAACATCAGTCCAGTGTACTGCATGCGCATGAGCTTAACACTACTATGTTTATACAGTGAAAATGAAACTGAGTGTTTTTAACACGGGACACCAGCAGCGGTCTCCTGAATGAAAGCTTTGTGTTTGTTGGACCCATCCACCACCCTTCCCACCCGTGTGTCTCTTTCACTCATTAAACTACGTCACAACGGCACTTTCCCTGAGCGTTTAATAATGATGCGGATAGGTTTACATTGTAGTTAATGGAAAGCATTGTGGTATCGAATGCTGACGGCCTTGACAAAGCGTTGGTATTTCACGGCCTGGGAATGAGAATGGGCTTGTTGGAGGTCCCCTCTTTGATATGTAGACATCGCTCAAGGATGCAATTTATTAAAAAGTAAAAGCACATTTGCGGTAATAGTCTGGGAAAAGACCTTAAAACTACATTTTCTATTTAATTTTTTTTTTTAAATGACCAGAGACAGAGGTTCCCACTTGGTTGGGGTAGCATGGTAGTCCACGGTTGGTAATGTAGGGATGTATGTGTGTATGTCCATGTAACATAGCTTTTGCAGCTACTGCCCACTCATATCAGGGCGCAGACCTCTGCCATTTTTCTTCACAATGGTGAGAAACCGCTGTGATGGCTCAAGAAATAAATAGGTGTGTGCATCTGTGTGTGTGTGTGTGTGTGTGTGTGTGTGTGTGTGTGTGTGTGTATACA
>CAKALU010005304.1:0-23633 GCA_916700995.1 Hozukius guyotensis | reverse complement strand
GATAGTATAGTATCTTGAAAAAAAAAAAAGCCATAGTATGTCGAAAAGTCTTAGTATAGTATGTCGAATTTATTTTTAAAAAGTCATAGTATAGTTTGTCGAAAAAAAAGTCATAGTATTGTCTGTCAAAAAAATTAAATGAGGTAATAGTATTGTCTGTCAAAAAAATTAAATGAGGTAATAGTATAGTATGTTGAAAAAATTCATAGTATAGTATGTTGAAAAAATTAAAAAAACTCATAGTATAGTATGTTGAATTTTTTTTTTAAAAAGTCATAGTATAGTCTGTCGAAAAAGTCATGGTATCGTGTGTCAAAAAAATGAAAAAAAGTCATAGTATAGTATGTCAAAAAAAAGTCATAGTATATTATTTCGAAAAAAAAAGTAATTGTATAGTATGTCGAAAAAAAAAAAAAGTCATATAGTATGTGAAAAAAAAAGTCTTAGTATGTTAAAAAAATTAAAAAGTCATAGTTTAGTATGTGGACATTAAGTGATAGTAGAGTATCTTGGAAAAAAAAAAAAGCCATAGTATGTCGAAAAAAGTCTTAGCATAGTATGTCGAATTTATTTTTAAAACGTCATAGTATAGTTTGTCGAAAAAAAAATCATAGTATTGTGTGTCAAAAAACTGAAAAAGTCATGGTATAGTTTTAATACATAGTTATTACTAAGAGTAATGGATTAAAAAGTTGAAAGTGCTAAAAGTAATTGGATAATTAGCTGAAACTTCCAGCTGCTGCCAGTCCAAGTGGTAGAAGTTTGAATGCAAACTTGGCCAGACCAATCTCAACATTTACAGTTACATTTTAAAACATTATCATAACCGTATCCACTTTTATATAATCAATCATGCTAAATAACGTCCAGTTTATAATCCATTCATAGAGCACATTTAGAACAGTGGACGGTTGGTGTCTATGAAGGGGTGAGTTCATCTGTCAGGGGCTTTGGGGGTACATCAGACAAAAAAAGGTTTGGGAAACACTGCATTCACTTATGAATGCAGACAGCAGAAACAACAAATGAGACGAGATGCATAAAATAGTAAATTGTTTTATTCTTTTTTTAACCATGCCACCGAACACTGACGCATACAGAGTTGTGCCTGAATCCACACTGAGAAAACACTTTCACACACTGTGTTACAAAGCTGTAATGAAGAGGGATTTTACTGCACACATGGCAAGAAGAACAACCCTGATTGGATACCAGGTCGAGCTTTGATCTGGCCCTGAGGTAGACAGACATTGACATAATCTAAACAATGCTAATCACATCCTTCTAGGACACATCAAATAAAAGGACATCTGCATTATCACAACATAGAAAGATCAAAGAATAAACCTTTTTCAAACAAAAGTGCTCTGTTTCTTTTGGTCCATCAAGGAAATCCATTTATAGTGCATGTTCATGTAGAATAGATACAGTGAATGTGTGTTTTCATGGCACTGAGTGTTGTTGGCTACTTAAGAAGGCATCGGTAATGCCCACAGACGCCAAGATTTGCTATACACACTGTTTTCATCCAAAGATCTCAGTCCATTGTCACTTCCAAAGGGAACAATTTGATGCAAGTTCCAAGCAATTGTGATGTAAAAAAGTACACGCTTGTCTTAGAGTATCAGCCACTATCACAGTATGTTGCTTCCAGTTGCAATGTTCAGACAAAGTGGATCTACATGGCAGTCTATCTTTAATTAAGTAACAATAAACAAACACCCAGAAACAACTACCAATAGCACAGACCCATGTACTCAAGCACATCAATGCTCTACTTATAAAAGAGGCACAAGGGAGGGATTTTAATCAAATCAGAGACTTATAAAACACACACACATTAACATGTTTCTCAAATCATACCAAATGTAAACAGATAGCAAATTACTGTAATACAAAAATACAACATGTTTAAATCTATAAGGCCTGTGTTAGGCTCACATAAGGGAATAACATACCATGACAGTTTGTACATTACAGCTACACTATAACTGACAATTACCTGCTCATAGTGATTCAATGTCAGAATTTTCTTTTTAGGTTTTGTAAATAAAAAAAGACGACAACTTTTCATGTTTTCTTCAATTTTCTCCTAGAAAATTCTGATTCTGTGATTTTTACAAGACATCTATATAGTCAATGATAAAAAACTACACTTAAAAGCCATGTCGAGGCTGTTTTTTTTACACACTGCATGTCCATTTAAATTATGATGTATTTGTTAGAAAAATTAAAACTACTGATGACTGAATAATTTGCAGTAGGTTTAAAAGTGAGGAGAGGTAGAGCTCGCTCTACTAGAAATCATCCCAAGATGACACCGACTGTGTGATGAAAACCAGCACATATTTGGTAACAAATAAACAACATATAAATAGCAAAACCTATTACATTGCAAGAGAAACTCAAATTGTAAGCCAGCTACCTCGAAACAATAACACCCACTGCAAGAAAGACAAGGCAATTAAAGAGATAAAGCTTATGAGGTCAAAACGTGGCAGCCGTTCAAGTACATGCAACATAAAAAAAACAACTCCAAAATAAAACCCAACAGCAGAAAATAAAACTGAGAAGTCACAGGAATTTAGGCGAGAAAATGTTGCAAAGTTCAGCCAATCAAGCCTTCGTGGAATTATTTTCAACGTCTACTGCACAATCATAGAAGATGACTCAGGTTGCCTGATGGTTTAGCAATCAATCAACCAATCAAAAAGCTCCTGCTACACATACAGGTCAGCAGACGTAGCTATTGTGTATTTGATTTTAACCACAGTGGATCCATTGGAGATGGTGAGTGTATGTTTGTGTGCACTAGGGCTGAAACAATAAGTCGTCAAGAAACTTATTGTCGACAATTTTGAGTTCAAGACATTTTTCGGGGGAAAAATGCTAAATATTCACAGTTTCCTGCTCCTCAAAATGCAAGAAATTGCTGCTTTTATATCATTGTAAACTAAATCTCTTCAGACTGGACTGTTGGTCGGGCAACATAACAGCAGTTATTTGAATATGTCACAAAAATGTGACTACTTTTCTGACATTTTTCAGACTAAACGATTTATCGCTTAGTAGTAAAAATAATCTAATTGATAATGAAGCTAATCATTAGTTGCAGCCCTAGTGTGTACACACATTTGTATTCGTGCTTGCATGTCTCTGTTGTCAGGTAAAAACCTTGTATCTCCCAGAATGACAACTTCCCACAATGCATTTTTCAGTTTATCCAAAAAGAGTCTGACTTATTTATTTTTTTTTAAAACCCATAGAGAGACATGTAATCTTTCAGCATGAAAAAACAGCAACACTGGAGTTACGAGGTTTTCACCCAACAGTGACAGTGTGTGTGCGTGGGGGTCCAAGTCCTGCTCAGACGTAACAGACGTACAAGTAAGTCTTTTCTATCCTCCAGTCCGCCGGCACATCCTCCGGTTTGTGGCTCTTCATGTGCTTCTGCATGGCGGCCAGGCTCGGGCAGAAGTCCTGGCAGATGGTGCACTGGTACGGAGACGCTCCGTTGTGAGTGCGCAGGTGCTTGATCATAGCCGAGTAGTCTCTGGACCGTTGGTGACACAGCTTACACTCGAATGGCTTCTCACCTGAAAAATTCAGCAATACAGCATTAACCTTGTAGACCTGAAGCCACAGGGCCTGCAAGGTGAAACAGGACTCACTTCTATTTCAGTCCACTGTACTTGCTGTGGTGTTGTGTGGTGTTTGAGTGGTGTGTGTGTGTTTGTGCTCGAGGATTAGACCTATATCGGTTTGCCCATTAAATATTGGCCAGTCAGCGTCATCCACCGCAAATACGACAGAGGTTTCTCTCTGACCTCAGCAAGGAATCAGGTAGCGGTGTCAGTAAAATGGAACCTGAAATAAAATGTAGACCTGTTGCACATCTAAAGGATAAAATTCAATGGTTTGATAGTGTTTTTTATATTAAGTAATTAAATTTAAAGGCACTCTGTAAGTTTCCTCTTCCATAAAAAAAGCTTTAAAAGCTGCAAACCATCAAAATTTAGTGGTAAGAATTTAATGTATTTATCCAAATTTCAGTAGGGTTTTTAATACTCCTTTTTTCACTCTAAAAATAATATAGTTTTGTAGGACATACTGTCGTTTGCCGTTGTAAAAACTGGCTTTATTCTTTAAATCTTTAAAAACAGGTTACAAATAGTGAGTTGCAATTTAAAAAAAAAAAAAAAAAAAAGGCTACGTAATTTTCTAAAACAGCTGGGCACTGTAGTTTTTAGCAAATGTTACTCAAACAGAAGAATAAATACATTATTTGTCGGGGACTATTTTCAGATGCGTATCAACACACATTTAGTGAGTATTTACGCAGCTAGACGGTCTATGTGGCACAAAGTCAAAATAAACTACGAAGACTGTGTTCATTACAATGAAAACAACATGTGTACACTAGGGGTGGGGGAAAAAAATCAATACAGCATAGTATCGCGATATTTTGAGTGGCAATATTGTATCAATACGAGGACGTCAAGTGTCAATCTTTTATTATATAAACTAGTCTTAAAGCTAGAGTGGAGATAATGGTATCATATGAAACTAGAAAACCTAAGGATCAATTGTTCTTGATAGCTTGTCGGGAAGAACGATAAATAATGCTTCAAAGTTGCGCTAAATTTTGTCGAGGAAAAACTGGCTTGGCCATTTTCAAAGGGGTCCCTTGACCTCTGACCTCAAGATATGTGAATGAAAACTCTGAGATGAACCGAGTGAATGCTGCATCTTATTAGATAAAACAGATGTTGACAAACTGTATAATTTGCAGTTGAGAAAAGGCAATGTATCGCAATATATTTTATCGTAATACTCAGCATATTGCAAAATGTTTAAAATAGCAATAAGATTGCATCGTGACTTACGTATCTATAAGCCTCTGGTGATTCCCACTTCTACATGTCACCCAGTGCAACAGTGTGACTTATTCATGTGATTTGGAGGAATAAGCTACACAAACAATACTTGTCAATAAGAACAATTCATTGTTGGTTTTGTTCTATTCATGGGAGTTATTGACAATAAAAAAAAAATACAATACCACTACCCTTATCCTTTTAAATTTAAAGATATTTAATAACGGTCAAAATCACCCACATTAGCAGCACTAAAATACCCTGAAGATCCTGCTCTCCTGTATGTGTGAGTGTATTTTCGTCTCTGAACCCTCACCTGTATGTACACGGTAGTGTGTTTCTAGCTGGTGTTTGAGGCTGAACCTCTTCCCACAGCCGTTGCACTCGTAAGGCTTCTCTCCTGTGTGGATACGCTTGTGGCCCCTCAGCGTGCCGTCGTCTCTGAAACAGCTCCCGCAGAATTCACACTCAAACGGGTGATCGCCTGAAAACACAACAGTGTCACAACAGCAGCCGCAACACCACCATCACACAGCCCGTTATCGTGAGAAGCATTAAAGGCTAACTTTAGCCTTGGCACGACATGGTACGGGTGCATATGTAGCTGCGTAGGTCAAATAGCCACAGAGCGCTTTCCGCACATGCATATCAAGCAGGGAAATGATGTGCTTTCAGACGTTGCTAATGTTGTGACATGAGGACACTCCTCTTGGCTGTCTGCTAATAGCTAATAAAAGTCCTCCAGGCATGTACTGCTCTGTTCTCTATACTGTAGTTAATCTATTTCTCTCCTAGGCTGAGGGTTTGACTCATCTCCAATGACCTATGTGCCTCATTATCTCAGTGTCCACAGCAACAGCCAAGTCAGAGGATACATTGCTCTCCTCATTACAGGCCGATTCTCCCCAATCCCCCACCCCACTGTGGAGCAGATGACATTTACAAAATGTTACTTCCAAGCAGAATGGCATACAAACAAGATACGCTGCCATGGCCAAAACTCCCTTCACTTCTGTCTCTTCACATCAATTATGTATTTCTCCTGTCTAGACATCAAGCCATCCTGACAGCTGGGAGTGTTATTTAAGGTAAAAGAAGAAAGGGGGACATCTTTTCAGCAAATATCTCTCCGTCTCCCGCGGCACTAAGACTCACCCTCGGTAGAACACACAGACAAGTCATTTCCATTTGCTTTTCCTTCAATATTTATTTGGGTTTCCTCTATCATTTTGGGTGAACCACACTAGAACTGACAGCCGTGAATTGCAGAAGCCCAAAGGCTGTCTAAGAACCCAAAATATAAACAGGATGAAATTGCCCAAAATATGCACCGGCCATAACGGTACAGTGCTGTCATCAGAGAGGTGAGTCATCTTATAGAGAAGTGAAAAAGGAGGGTGGGAGAGGATGCATGCAAATTGACTAAAAACCTTAAAGCCAGTAACCTAAGGAAATTAACCCATATACGAAAATAAATACAGCCGTCTTTGTCTCTATTTCAACATATGCATGCATTTGACACCACACGCTTATGCGTCATGACAGGATAGACGGCGTCGAAGGTGCAAACGATCCGTCTCTTACCCGTGTGCGAGCGCAAGTGTCTTTTGAGGGTAGTGTGGCTGGGGAAGGGGCGCTCGCAGTGGCTACAGATGTAGCTGTGCATGCCTGCATGGACCTCCATGTGCTGCTGCAGGGCCTTCTGGGTCTGGAAGCGCTTTGCACACAGCAGACAGAACACCGCCATGTCAGTCCCTGGAGAACGCACAAGACACAGACACACAGTTATTTCAGTACCATACACAGACAGGGCCTTAAGTGGGGAAACTGGGTCACTTCAACTTTGTGTGAGTCCTCAGAGGGAAAAGCTTCTTTCAAAGAGCAAGTGCCTCTACCTAAACTAACTCCCCTAAAAGCCCAGAGGCACTTTCAACTGCGAGTCTTTATACGTGCTATTTTAAACCATGAAAGTCATTGTTTTCTTTAAGAATTTCCCACACAATGCACAGCATGCCAATCATACAATCAATGGCTCCTTCCTGGTGTGTTAGATGTGTAATTATTCTCTTCATTCCCCATCAGGAGTCAGCTCCAGCCTGTGAAGTCCTCTGTCTCTGTGCTCAAAGAGCGGCTGATAGTAGCTCCACCCTAAATGATGCCTACACTATGCGCTCTGTGCAGAATGTTAAGTAGTGATATCAAGCCATTAAAGGCAGGACTGCAGGAAAAAACACAATCCAGTTTAATCCTGTGTGTGACCTGGCATCTCTTTGGGGCTGCTTTCCTGTTGCACGGAGTGTGGAGAGGAATACAGATAGGGAGTCGCTGGCAGGGTAGCTCAAGTCAAAATGGCTATGTGAAGAAGATCCATTGGCTGTCATACAGTCAACACTTGATCTACAGGCTGCGTACGCCAGCACTCAAATACGTTCTGGCATTCGCGGCGATGCAAATTCATATATGCGGTAAGACTGAGGGACTGGTTAATCAGCAGCGTTGGACATAATGTGCATGTCCTGGAGAGTGAGGCTTTAATGTGAGATTATGAAGTCCTTATTTCTCTGTCTGCTCAGGTTGCAGATCATTTACAATGCTAGCAGGTCCCATTGCTCCTGACTCAGATTCAATCAGACATCTCCAGCGGAGGATCATTAGTAAACAGAGGACTGTGCCAGCACTTCATTGGAATTCAAGTGGGGTTGCTGTGTCGCATTTAAAATGCAGTCTGATGAGGTCCACTAAATCAAATCATTTGTTACTGTTATTGAAGTGCCTTGAGGCAACTGGCAATTAAATTGGAATTAACGCAGGGAAAGGGATACAGCACACTCATACTAAGAGGGAAGAGTGTCAGACACTTGCTTTAGGTTCAATCAAGTTAACAGGCAACGCAGAAAGAAAGGGAAACAAATCAAGCAAATTCACATTTTCAGGGATAAATCAGAAACATTCACTGTGTGTATTGTTTACTAATCCATGTATCACAATTTTCTCAAACAAAGCAAGGCGATTTTTTTTCGACTTCACACATTTCACAGATAAGTATAATTTGGCATAGAAGCCTCGTCTTTGAAATTATGGGGCTTCTTTTTGAACCTAGTTTTGATTCCCCCCCCCCCCAAAAAAAATGGCACTAATAGAACTGATCATTCAGTAATCATTAACAGAAACAGGATGAAAGACATTCCCTGATCCAAACAATCCTGCGGGGGGGAGAGTGGGGGGGTGCGATCCGGTGGAATGAACTGCACCTGTTCAGAGGCTTTAGCCTGTGGACTTTTGCACAAAGGGCACACAATGAGGTTCAGGCCCTCATTGACCAAGCCCATTAGTCATAGGCTCCTCACGCAACTCGTACAATCCCTGTCTTTATGCTGTCGCCTAATGACCAAGGCCCTTTCTCACCCACGGATCACAATATTTTAGTTGAAGACAAAAGACCCTCCGTCCTCAACGCCTCTGCACCCTCCCCGCTCCCCTTATCCGCTGACCATACAGGAAATCCTTTTCACCGTCTAACCAGCTTCACTTTCTGTCTGAGTCATACCTAACTAATGCCTGTTCACTATGCACTGTGCAACAGTGGAGTCTAGATAATGATCTATCTAAAAATGGCTAAAGGCATTTAATAAGGCACAGAATGCAGTCTGTGCATGACCTGTGATGTGGAGCCTTGATCCACTTTAACCAGTTTCTCTTGTAATATTTGCTGCAGCCAGCAGGGGGAGTGCTTTCTGTTCCAATGTGTCCAGGAGCAGCAGGCAGAGCAGAGCAGAGTGCTCAACTAGCTGAACAACATATTAACCACCTTGTAGATACTTCAAAGCTACTTTAATCATCCTCTCTCCGCTCTCGCTTTATTAGCTATCACATATTGTAAATGCGTGTTTCAATGCAGTCTGCACACTTTGTTCCGTCTGCTCTGAAAAGTTTAACATCCCCGGTTCCTTTGTGCAGGTTAAACCGCTGCTCCCCGACACACTCTCGCACAGACTCTCACAGATGTGCATCCTGATCCTTCTGTCACCAACAATACGGAAACTTGAGTAAAGAAATATGACAAATATTCTGTCACAGGAATCTCACTCTTGATCTCAGGTTGACACGCGGTGACAACAGCTCAGCAGTCGTTTTTGGTTTGATTCCGCGCAACCGACGCTGAAAATAAAAATAACAAATAATATCTTGAAGTGTAAACAAAAACCTTTCGGAAGGTGAGGAGGTGTTTGTGTGCGTTAGTGGTGGCGTTTCGCCTCGCTGCGCTCTGTTAACTTTTCAAAGAAAAAAGGATTTGCAGTTGTAGAGTTTTCCAGTAAGCTTTGGTAATAAGTGCAGAGGAGCTTCTTTATGAGAGAATAAGCCCTAAAGTTGGCTGTCATTGCCCCCTGCTTTCTCACCCTTAACCAGACAATGGGCCTGGGATTTGGGTTTTAAGGCACAGGATGACCTCTGACCCTTGGCCCTCAATGGGGTAAATACCATGTAATCAATGGTATTCCTCAAAGGCCGGAGAGTTGACTGAGCATTGTGTTTAGTGGGAGGGAGCCTTTAACAGTGGGAATAATGATTTACTTTCAAATCTGCTGTGAGGCAGCAAATATAAACATTTACTGTGTGCATTATATTACCGAGCTGCTTATCTAATGCACAATTAGGTTAGTGATTCAGGAAGGTTTGGGGTTGCTATGCTATTTCAGCATATCTCCACTAAGACCGTGTGTATGCTCATGTGATTTAACATGGTCTGCCTTCATACATCTGCCACTTATTCAGTCCAACCCGAGGTGGGAGCCAGCCACGCTCTCACGCTGCCTAAGAAACAAAACCATGTGTCTAGGCAACCAGATAGGATCATGGTCCTTGTTGGGGTGAAGTGTTCAAGCTAATCCCTTCATTCACAAATAAGCGCAGCCTGTTTCTTTTCAAGCGGCAAACAAAAGTTTTCCCACCCTGAGAATCTGGGAGTAAACCCACTGCAAATTGAACAAGAGATTGTATTCAGTGACGACCGCAGATCTGTATAATGGCTTCAGTGTTAATCTTAACTTCGGTGTCCGGAGCCCACCAATTAAACTGATTGATTTGTGAATAATTTGACTTTTATATTTGCTGAATTATATGGCAACAAAACATATAATTTGGCATTATTTTGATAAATGAGTGCAGAGTTTGACCTTTTTGTTTCGGTAAATTGTGACTGACAGCAGAGTCAAAGCTAAACAAATCTTGCTGCCAACAAAAGGGAAATGAATTTCACACAGATTTCACAATTTACAACATTGCATCATGGCTGATCATGTCCACTAGCTAGAATATGCAATGTGAAGAAGACTCTATAGACTATGTCCTAAGGCCCTTCTCAATACAGTGTGCTCACTGTCTGCCGGCTCGCTGATATCACCCAGTTAAACATACACACTCATGCAGGCCACATTACAGTACGTGCTAGACCTTACATGACACACTACTGTATGTGCTCATGCACACGGCTCCCTGTGGTTGCGACGCACACACACAGAACGCTCCACTACCTTAAACAACCCCGGGCGCTCATCAGCAGACTGCTAATCTACCCGAGTGAGGAACAACCGACTTAATAATTAATGCAACAAGAGATACGTTGCTTGTGTTTAACCACCATTCCATGGATCGGTTCATTGAGGTCACGCGCGGTCTCATTCGCCTCGATTCCTAGAACGTTTACAATATTATCCCCTATCTGCTATATTTCACTCTACGTGAAATGACAGGGCTTCCTGGGGCTTTGTGTATCAGGACAGTGAGTGCAAATAAAAACCGGGGCCAAACAGAGCACAGTTCAATTCAGTTTAAGGCTTGTATGAATTACAACTGGGTATTAACAGGAGGGTGCAGTATGATGACGGACACACAATTAGGCGAGCTTAAAAGGTCCGCATTGTAAAGCGCGGGCTGTATCTGAATGAACTACAGGGCCGTTTAATTAGGGCTCGGACAGACGGTAATATTATTCACTTGGTGAAGCAGCCTGTAATGTGTGGAAACAGTGCAGCTGCTGTGAGTACACAAAAGCAGCACTCTTATGGCCTTTGCCTTGAAGGCAAGGTGGCAAAATGGTCAGCCGGCAATGGCTCGAAGCGTCCTGTATACAGTCAATTTTTGTGCGCGCCGTAGATAAGCTCCAGTCTTGGGTTTTCCAAAATTGAGAGCACGGTGCCCCAGAGCCCTTGACTTGCTCTGATGAAACAAACCCCTTTGTTGTGAGAGCAATTCGGAGACAGATCCATTCTTTTATTTTGGGCGCTGACAAGTAGGTCAGAGGAGACTATGACAGTGCTGTGGTGAGGAGTAAACAGCAGCACATGATGTTGTTTTCCCCCTCAGTCCTGGCATCCAACACCAGCAATCCTCTCGCCCTCAGGAAGTCCTCACATGCCCCCTACCCCCTTCCCTTCCCACAGTCCACTCCGCCCCCAAATACCCCACCCCCCCTTCTTTGATCTCTAACTTCAGCAACCCACGGCCATTCACCTCTGACATATCAAAATAGCTTAAGAGACGTTCACTGTAGCCGGTGTTGCCAAATTGCTTCAGAGTAAGGTCTCCCAAAAGTGGTGTTATTTCCATTTGCAGAGGAGGTGGACAGCAGTGTTGCAGCTGCTGAGGTCTGACAAGTGTTAATCTGTTAAGAGGAAACTCATTTGGCTCACTGGTTATGCCACATGGCAAATTAAAGCGGCACAATCGGCACTGAAAGATCCCGTGTTTTTAGGAGGAATAAAATGATATTACATTTAAATCTTGGGGCATATCCTCGACACAGCTGATTAAATTACCTGTAGCTCATGTCAGTGTAGGCTGCAAGAGCCAAGAGTCAGTAAAAAGGGTCATGCGTCACAGCAGAGCGAGCTGAGATCACGACAAAATGAGAGAGTAATGCCCTCCTGTACCCTGCTCCGGATACAGTGCCAAGCTGAAACCGAGCTCTGGATGTTTACAAGTTGGGGAGATGAGGGTAGAAACTTCTGGGCATCGTTAACACCCATCCATGTCCACATTCATTAAGTATTCATACTGTGTGTGCCACCTGGAGTTACAGTTACATGCCAATGCTCCTGAGAGGGTTATCACCTTTCTCTGACAGTAGCAGAAAAGGTGTGGATTCAGACACTGTCAGGCATATGTATCGTCTGACAACAATACAGCTTTTTTTCACAGTTGGAGAGTTTTGAGTCGAACAAGCGTTGTTACGTCTTTCTCACTTCAAGATAATGGGCTAATATTAAAGAGTAAAGTGCCACTTTACTACAAGGAATACTCATTAAGGCTATAGAGGTTGTCAATAATGATTTTATCAATGGCACTAAACAAGTCATCAATGCTTTAGAACTCGCCAGATTGTGGCTTCATATTCGACTGATCGTATTAGTTGGTGTTTATTATTATTGTGTGGAGAAACTGGATCATGGTTTTTTTTTGTCCTCTTTAAAATGGGGCAGCAACTAACCATTATTTTCATTATTGAAATAATGAAACTTTTAGTCCATAAAATGTTGGACAATAGTAAAACTGTTCATTCCTAATTTCCCAGAGCATGATGATGTCTTCAAATTGTTTGTTTTGTCCAACCAAAGATATTCATTTTACTCTTAAGAAGGCGAAGAAAACCAGCAAATATTGACATTAGAGAGGCTGGAAACGGTACATGTTTGTCTTTTTTGCTTAAAAAATTACATAAACCATTAATCAATTATAAAAATAGTTACTTTTCTGTCAATCGACTAATCGATTAATCATTTCAACTCTACTTTAAAATAAACCAACCAGCCTTTAAGTAATACATTATATTGTGAGTCAAGTGTCAGGGGTCAAACAAGGTCATAAAAATACAAAGCAAGAAAATATTTACCAACCAAAAATGCTAAAATGCAGGCACACAACCTGGCAACTGCAAAATGTCCTTATACTAGGGCTGTAGATCGATTAAAATAGTTAATCGTGATTAATCACAAATTAATTACACATTTTTTATCTTATCAAAATGTACCTTAAAGCGAGATTTATCAAGTATTTAATACTCTTATCAGCATGGGAGTGGGCAAATATGCTTACTTTATGCAAACATATGTATATATTTATTATTGGAAATTAATTAACAATACAAAACAATGACAAGTACCCTCACAGGTACTGCAATTAGCATAAAAAAATATATACTCATATCATAACATGGCAAACTCAAGCCCACCTGGCAACAACAGTGTGTCAGTGTGCTGACTTGACTATGATCCATAGAACCCATTTTCATTCACATATCTTGAGGTCAGAGGTCAAGGGACCCCTTTGAAACTGGCCATGCCAGTTTTTCCTCGCCAAAATTTAGCGTAAGTTCGGAACGTTATTTAGCCTCATTTGTGACGAGCTTTGCGTTAACTTTGGCAGCCCTAACTTATACTTTTTTATTTTTTGGGGATTATGACTGATACACTGATGTAAATTGTTTTACTTTAGCTTGTGTGCTGAATTTAGCAAATTTATCATGTTTTATGTATCTTACATTAAAATCCGCGTTTTTTATGTTTCACTAGGGTTTTACTGATAAAAAGTTAAAGTTGAGAAAGTAATAATTACTTATTAACCATCAATAAGGTTGTTATTGACAACTCACTGTATAGACCCTTTATAACTCTACTCTAATAATAAAGTGGCACCAGAAGTAATAATAATACTCTTGATGATAGTAATACAAATACTAATTGACTGATTAAAAAAAACTCTACTCTTGAAACCCATTTGTTTTCTTTTTCTGGACTTCATAGCTCCTATTTAATAGATTATAGACTTAATTTTCCTTGTTTGATATATTGTCTTATCTCCTTGTTTCCCTTTTCCTCTTCCTATAAAGCACATTGTTACTGCT
This sequence comes from Hozukius guyotensis, assembly GCA_916700995.1. Lineage (NCBI taxonomy): Eukaryota > Metazoa > Chordata > Actinopteri > Perciformes > Sebastidae > Hozukius > Hozukius guyotensis. The sequence goes on along the minus strand of CAKALU010005304.1, from coordinate 9,857 downwards.
TGCTGGCTACTAATAATACAGAAGTCTGTTAATGTGGCTTTTAAAAATTGATTTAAGAGATGAAAACGACTTCAGCTCCTCAGGCAGGTTGTTCCAAACTTTAAAGAGCCCAGATTGCAAATCACAAGTCACTATCCAGGTTTGTGCAGCCACTCAGCCAAAAAACACAACTTTTTAAGATGCATCCTGAAGCCAACTGTTAATGTTGTAATACAAACATTTTCTTAATTTGTGATTATTGAAAAACAGCAGGTGTTCGTCTTGTTGTTGAGTGTGCGTGTAAATAATTCCACAGGCAGGAGGTGAGGATAGTATGTCTGTGAAACTGTAATGCTGGCGCTGTAAAGCTTCGGCTGTGACAAAGTGGCATGCAGTGGGTTTGGATGCCAAGAGATATTAGTGGGTGATATGTGAGAGGGCCTCCCACCTCCGTGTTGATAAATTATGGAGCATCATGACAGGAACAGTTTAACCCAGCCAGCATGACAGGCAAATTTAGACCCACCATCACAAGTCCCGTAGTCACGGCTTACTCGACAGTTCAAAGCATGCTGTCCAGGTTAGACATAGTGTGTGTGTGTGTGTGTGTGTGTTTTGTAAAGTACCTGTGTGTGTTTGCCTGTGGGCTTCCAGAGCATCCTCTGAGGAGAATGTCGCTCCACACTGATCACACACCAGCGCCTCTGCAGGAGCTGTAGATAAAATCAAATTGATAATAAGGTTTCTCAATCAGACAGTAAACACAAACACACGTGTGTTTGTAATTGTAGAGTTAAGTCAGTTAATTTGGCATTTAAAGAAAACTGTGGGGGAAAAAAAGCAACAAGATGGGGAAACAAAGGCGCCGTATTTCAAAAGTCACCAAAGAGCCTCGCTTGTCACACACTTTTGCTTTTCAGGTGTTAACACAAGGAAGCAAAATGCGCAGAGTACAATGGAGCGGAGGAAAGCGCCGTAAAAAAACTCAACCCAGGACAAACAAAAGCACCAGACAGGGTGCAACGGCCCTTCTTCTCGACAAAAAAGAGCCGAGCTGAAGAGTTTTATTTACCGTGCCCTGTTATCAGTCTCTGAACAGTGAGCAGACTGTCTGCCTGAGAGGCCACAGAAGGACTGGGTGTTCTCTCTACAGCAGACGCTTTCCGCCTGCGGCACATCCCTTTATCAAAAAAAAAAAAAAAAAAAAAAAAAGAAAAAAACACTTCAGAGTCAACACCCCAAATCCCATCGCATGCACTGTAACTACAGTTCCCAGTTCACCTTTGGAATGCCCTTGTCTATTCTGATGAAGACATGAAAGAGACAAGTATGCATACTGCTTGCAGAAATGTTCAATCCTTGTTCTGCACTCACCTCACACCTGCACAGACAGACACATAGGACAGATATGCACACACACACACGCACACACACACACACACATGCTTTCTCTCACACACACACACACACACACACACACACACACACACACACACACATGCTCTTTCACACACACCAACGCGCACACACAGCTGTTTGGATGTGGGTTGGCTCTCACAGAGATGTAAATCGGTTGCAGATCCATACTGGCCCAGGGCTCATTCACTGATCTATTTTCTGCTCAGCTGGCTTTAAATGAAGTTAAAATGACTCATTAAAACACCCACAAGCTTTGGGAACTCTGAGCGCTACAGCCTAAATGTGGTCCTCTTTCAACTCTTACGATGCCTCTATACACAGACAGTGTGCCACTGTTCCCAGTGCCGCAAAATAACAAAAAAAAAGAGAAGCCCCAATCTGTTCATTTCTAAAAACAACAATTTTTGAAAACAAACCGGTTACTGTTTGGGAACGGTGCGTTTTGTTACATGGAGCAAAAAATAAAACTTGGTGGAGTGTAGTCTTGTATGGGAGTAACACTGGAACAGTGTTGTAGATGCTGATGTTGTGTGACGCTGTCCAGTGCGGTGTGTTGTGTTGTGTGAGATTGTGTGATAAGGGAAGAAGAGAACATAGTGCATTGTCTTGTGCAGTCAAAGGCACGGAGTGTGCTCTCATCCATAAACCATCAAACTGTCTCCAGACGCGGCTGCAATCGTCCTCCATCAAAACACTTTGTCTGGCATACCAAAATAAGAGCCAGCATCGAGCTGAATACCAAATCAGCCCATTAGAGCAGTGGAGCACTCGCTCCTTAGCAACCAGCGGGATCTAAGGCTGCTATACCGAAATACACAGTGACAAAGAAATGAGATCCACATCTCTCTTTTTTTTTTGTAGTATTATGGGTTGACACATCAGGATGGGGAGAGTTTATGCAAAAAATTCAAATTAGGTTAAAGGTGCTGCTGTTGTGGATGTCACTTGGAATTGAAAATCAAAGCGTGTTGTCGAAGGTCTGCGAGTGATGCATGTGTGTTTAGGGTTATGCGGAGGGTATAAAAGGGACGACTCAGGTGAAGTTTAAAGAAGCAGATTCTCTCTCATCTGTCAGCAGTATGTCATTCCCGAACAATCCTCAGAGAGAGCAGGCGGGGAGGGACAGGGACCTCGCCTTGTCTATACACATATTCCAACTGAGGTTTCTGTTTTAGTTTCATTTTTAGTCCCTGATCCTCCCTTCCTCCCCCCTCCTCCTCACCCACCCCCCTCTGCTCCTCTTTCTCTATTTTGGATAAAGTAGCTGGGAGAGCAGTCAGGTCTGATTAAGTCTGCATTTGGGTACAGTGTGTTCCTGGACACACATCTGCGAGCGAGCCATCACACACGCTTCGGAACACTGGCAGAACACCCAGGCCTGCCGGCAGCTGATGATGTCATCACTCAGAAGGGGCAGAGCTGGCGAGCTGCCAGAGTCTCCGAAAAAACACAGAAACGATTCAAACGGAGAGGGAGACTAGAGAGCGACGGAGAGGAGAGGGAGGGAGAGGTACATAGACCTAAACATGGAAAAGAAAGCATGATCCAAGTATTCGGAGCAGCACTAACCGGTAGGAGGAGGCGGAGGAGCGCGCGGGGGGGGGGGGGGTGGTGTTGTAGTATGAACAGGTGCATTTGAAAGGCCGCACTATCAAGAGGCTCATGAGCACTGAATACTCTGAGATGAGAGTGTGAGAGTTACTAAGTACCTGTGTGAGACAGCATGTGCATCCTTAGCCGCATGCTGTCCTGGAAGTGTTTGCCACAGTATTCGCAGCCGTGGCCTTTCTCCTCGGTGTGCAGCCTCCTGTTGGAAAAGACAAACACGAGCGTGTTAACAGAGAACAGAGCGAGAACGCACTTGTGATAATAAAAGTATCTCGCTTCTGTGGCTTTTTTTTTTTTCTGTAAGGTCTCCCAAACCCAGAAGCATCATTGTCCTCGTAACAAGAGGAGCATGTTTTAATTCCGGCAAGAATCCCTCGCTGAATGCAACATCATTAGTGTAAGAGGCCCTTGGAGTTGTGAATCACAACGCATGAATGCTAAAAGAACACAGACAATAGGATATCTGGCTAATTTCAGAGTGCAGACATACGCGTGCCTCCACCCGCCAGCACTGCAAGACACTGGGCATGCACACAAGAACACACACCAAGCACATGCGCGCAAACTCACACCCCAGCTCAACATGCACAGACACACACACACACTTCTCCTGTAACCGCAATGAATAGGAGAAAAGACGATGATTCGCTGAAGCTCAGCCGGCAGCAAAACCTATCATATCATATCACACACATCCAAGCATGCGAGGCATCTGTACTGTTATCCTTAAATCACCCTGCTAACAGCCTAAAAAGACCCCGCTATTAAAAACACTGACTCTGTGGTCAAAATAGATGAGTCCTGAGATGGCACTTAGCATGCATGAGGTCAACATTAACATATCATGGAAAAATAATTATTTTGGAGCAACATGCTCAGGAGCACTGACAGGTTTTTTTGGGCTTTTTTACCATAAGTATAAAGATCTGTTAGATGATGATTTACTTGAGCATTCATATGAGACTTTTATTTTGTGAATCCTGAGGTGTCAACCATGTAACAGCGACGTATAAATTTCCTTTTTTCGAACACTTCGACATCAGTCAACAACCCTGTTACACCAAATATCCACTGCTGGATTCTTGCAGTGTTTAATGCACATTTTTGCACATTTGTAGATTATAATTTAGTCTTTAATGCACATTTTTGCACATTTTTAGATCATAATTTACAGTCTTTTATGTACATACCTGTCATTGTATATATAAATCCTACTCCTACTATATAGACATCTCCACATGTACATGCAGTACATAATCATCTAGTCCACTTATATCCATCCAGTATTTATTTCTTTACTTAATTTGTATTGTTTACAACTCCCGAACACTTGACTTGTATGAACACTTGACCTTATATGACATTCGATTTTTATTATATTTTTATTATTGTATTCTTTATTCTGTTATTTCTATTCTGTGTAAGTACAATGAAAGAGCTGCATAAAAACTGGAGTCAAATTCCTTGTATGTATATACTTGGCGAAATAAACCAGATTCTGATTTTCCCTAGGGGTTTAAGGGGCTGACCATGTAACCACGTCGTCTCTCCAGCACCAGTCCAGCTCGACAGGTTTGTTGCATTTCATTCTCCATCTCTGTCAACTCATTTACCGTCTCCTCTTCACTATAATAAAAATGTAAAACGCCCCAAAAATACTTAAAAAGGAAAAAAATACCATAAAAATATAATGGTATTATTTTAATCCCTAAAAAGGATGCAATGACAATGATTCATTTGAAGTTAATTATTTTAAGAATACTGAAAACGCATGCAAAATATTCCTATAACCGTTAAAAATGACCCAAATACTATAGTTTTCATTTTGTTATGAAGGCATCACCTTTAAAAAATATTGCATATTTCAAATTTTTAAATAATTCCTCTAATTTCTGTTCCTCTATTCTACAAGGACGACTTTAGCAAAAATATATTAAAACCAAATCTGCTTAATTTCTGTAGTTTTTCACACTAAAACTGTGCCAGGAGAAACTTTTTTTAGCAACAAAACTACAAAATGTCAGACCAGGTGTGTGCTCAGTGACCTGGTTACAGACCTACAAAAAAAACTTCATTACATCCTTAAGCAGTGCCACCAATGCAACTCCTTCAACCTGCGGACATCCGCCTGTCTCCATGAGTAAGCAACGCGCATCACTAAATATCCCACAAGATGCTCTGTTTCACCGGGCGCTTTTCAACACAGCTCTGGAAGCGGCACGAGGCTGAAATGTCAGCCACGGGCGCGGACAGGGAGAAGGCTCTGATCCTAATCACGAGTTAACTGCATATTAGGACTTTTGGCTCTCTTGTTTCTAATGATTAGGGATGAGTCAAACACTGCCAAGCACGCACAATTATAAACATCTGCAATCAAGTTAATGAGAGTTGTCGTTGAGATATGCTGTAACTTTTTGTGTACAATGACAGAATCTAAACTGACAGGCTGGTGAATAAAGGAGGAATGAATGGAAAAACAACAGAGCAGGTCGTGAAGCAGAAGTTATCCATCATCGAGCTGAAGCGTCCAGCCTGGTCCCCGCTGAGAGGCTCCTCTCTACTGATGCAAAGGAATGCATATCAAATAGCCTGCGAGACAGCCTGTTGTGTGAGGCACGCTTCTGCACAAATAATCAAACAGAATTTAGAAAATAAAGCTTTGCAAATAACAGCGACACCAGGGCCTCTTTATATCAAATCCCTCACAAGGACCCGATTCAAAACTTCCCGAGACGTCTCACTGTTAAAACATGAGAGCAGGTGTCCCTGAGAATAAATTAACATATTTGCTGTTGCTCCTTCCAGCTTTTAACTCTCATGGTATTTTAACATGATATGGGGGGGGGGAATCCTGCAGACCAAGAAGCAGTTCAATTCAAGAGACACGTGTCCAGTGCTTTTCCTAACCGCATAATCAACTACTTAGCTCACATTCATCATACCGCACAAGCCGACATGCACCTGCACATGCCTCACATCTTTTATTAGACGCAACAGGAAGAATGTCAGTAAAATGTTGAGCAGTGAGTGTAGAAGTGTGACTAAAGCTATGCCTTCTTTCTTTTGCATTTAACACGTGATTATTAGATGTTGGACCCCAAGTGGATACAAATTTCAGTAATTTTCCATTTCTTAAACCTGCAGTAGGCAGAATGTTTTTGGCATAATTGGGCATCAAATTCCATAATAACCTTTCAGCATATTGTAATTCAAGTGCTCAGAGATAACCAGACTTCTGCACCTCATCATGGCTCTGTTTTCAGGCTTTAGAAAATCTAGCCCGTGACAAGAGACTTTGGCCAATCACAGGTTCTTTCAGAGAGAGAGCGTTCCTATTGGCTGTTCATTCAACGAAGGCAGCTGTCAATCACTCGCGACCTCCGATCAAACGGTCAAACTAGGCAGCGCTGATCAAATATGAATCAATATTCTGTTCATATTTGATCAGCGCCGCCTAGTTTGACCGTTTAATCAGAGTTGGCGAGTGATTGACAGCTGCTCAGAGACAGCAAGGCTCCAGGTCAGCTCTGATTGGTTGTTTTCCTCCGGTCTGTGAAATCTTGCAGATGCCATTAGGAGCACCGGAGGACACAGAGGCACATGATTTTTTTTTTCAGATTACCTGTCTCATGCACTACTGTCAGGATATAATGACCGTTTAATAAAAATAACTTTTTTTTTAACTATATTTGCTCCAATTCTACCCACAGCTGCTTTAAGATGCTAAAATAGATTTTAAATATAGTGTGATGCTGCAGGAAAGTGGTGTTGATAGATGTTACCTGTGCTGCTCCATGGCCTGCCTGCTGTGCAGCTGAAGCCCACACTCGCCACAGCACTGCTGGCCTTGAACCTGGCCCTCGTGCCTCATCCCTGCAGCAAACTGACCCAGTCTGCTGAGGAGCTCTCTGTGCAGCAAGCCTTGGTGCAGGAGGCCGCCGTAGGCCCTCGGGTCCATAGGCACGCCCAAGGACGAGGCCACCGAGACGGGCACTGGCAGCATCCCCTCCCCTGTGTGGTTGGAGGGCATAGAGTATATGGAGGCCAGATGTTTCTCCGAGATCCCGGGGAAAGAGTCGAGAGAGTTCCCCACCACTTGTCCCCCGTCTTCGGGGCCCGTGTGCAGCTCTCGGGCGCTGGTGATGACGCTGCCTCTCAGGGGCGTCCCCGGGCCCTCGTCTCTGGGCTGGTCTGACACGCAGCTTCCCTCCCCGGTGCTGGAAGACCTGCCCTCGCAGCCGTTGGCGTCATCCACCTGCATGCTCTCTGATTTTATACTTCTGCCGGGATCCAGAGATGAGGCTTGGGACAACTCTGCGCTTCGGCGCCGAGTCTGCTGGGAGCTCTCCATTTCTACCTCCGTGTCCAGCTTGGGGCTCAATTCGGGAGCCGTTTCCGGGCCGGGAGAGCTCCCCTCCGTCATGTGGTACAGCGCCAGGTGGTGCAGAGCGGTGGGAGTGATGCGGTTGGGTCCGTCCTGTATGGAATGCTTCTTGGACATCAGCATGTGCCTCCAGTGCCTGGCCCGGCTGTGGTCGCCATGGTCACCGGAGCTGTGAGTCCTCACCGCCACCTCCTCCGTCTCCTCCGCCTGGATGGTCTCCAGCACCTTCAGGCACTGCTCCTCCAGGTACTCTATCTCCAGTATCTCGGCGGCGTACAGCAGGTCGTCCAGGTCCTCGGCCGTGGCCTGGAGCGAGGCGGTGTAGGCGTACTCCAGGATCTGCTGGAAGGTCTTTGGGGACAGGAAGTCGAGGGCGTAGCGCAGGCTGCTGCGGTGGAACAGGATCTCGAACATTTTGCTGGTGCAGGCCAGGACGGTGCGGTGCGCCGGGAACTCCTGGCCGTCCACCGTGATGATGACATCACACAAGGTGCCGGTCAGACGCATCTGATTGGCCCGCTGCAGGAGCGTGGTGGGGTGGGTGGGATTGTGGAGCTGGAGGACACCCATGTTTGTCAGACCTGTATCCAACTCGGACCTTTGCTGAGCCCACGCATGAGGTGTGGCTGTCCCGCCTGCTTCACTTGCCTTCAGCTGGTTGTGGATCTATGGGTGGAGGTGGAGGTGGAGGGGTAGAGCATCATTAGTGCCAATCTCACTTGCAATGTGATGAAAAAAGGCAGTTAATTATACTCCAGTGTAACACTTTCATCCACCAATCAATATTTTTTTTAAAAAATAATATTTATCAAAAAAATATCAAATATATTCTGTGAAATTTAAACTCCCCATTTCATCTCTTCAGGGTTTTCTATTTTTATTTATTTCATGCAGCCTATACATGTTTATTTATTTTAATTAAGAACTAAAAAGCAGACAACAGGTCGATAAGCACAAAGCAACAGTTTCCATTGCAGGTGATTAGTCTGAGGTCTCGTTGAGAGCGGTCACGTCGCTGTAATAACGTCTGCATACTGAGAGGTGACGGTTCAATTTATCAAGCTGCTCACACACACACACACACACACACACACACACACACAGACACGCACACACACACTCAACAGGTTGCCCCCTGCTATTAACAAACAGCCTTGAAGGGCTGATTAGTTCATTTAGGCTGCGCACGTTCCTGATTAGATGTGTTAAAGACAATTAAGCCTCTCTGTTAAAAATCCACTAAATAAGTTATAAAACTATCAATTTGACGAAAAGCGTGCAAATGAAGCGCAATCGTGGGTGCATGTGTTTTTTCCACCACATTTAAATCCCTTTAATGATGATGGTGTGATTAGTATGATGGTTGTTGTCGGACCACTCAGCAGCACCTCGAGTGATGCTGACAGGCTGCATCCTCAACTAACCGCAACATCAGAGCGCATCAGGTGCAGACGCACTAAATCCAACCTTTTATTATCCAAAAACACACATTGCGACAAATTAACCCTCTACACGCGCTTATTTACTGTCAGCGCGCGGTGGAGTTTTGAAGGAGGACGCGTGCGTGTCTGTCCGGGAAATAAAAAAAGACCCCAAATGATCCCAAATAGTCCAATGATGCGATACAGCCAAATCAAGTTTGTCAAATCCTAAATCAGACTGCAGACAAACTTGGAGCTGGATTACACACTTATCTGCTTTAAAACGATATTTATAACAACCAGCCACAAAACTGACATTTTATTCCCAAATATGAATTGTTAGAATTAAGAAAGTAGTTCGTCTGGAGCAGAATGGGCTAAAAATAATGAGCAATAAATAGTAAAAGTGTCGGCTGTCACAGTTGTTTCTTACCTCTGTCTCCTTAACGTCCTCCTCTGATTAGCCAGGCAACATCATGGTTACACATTTCACAGTACCCGCTCCAACTCAGTCCTGCTCCAAGTAAGCAAATCATCACCCAGCCGCGACGGTCAAACAAGCAGGGGGACACACAGAGCTTCCGAGGAGAACCTTCAAAATAAAACCCCTCTTAAGAACCACGTGTTGATTAAATGTTTGATTAGAACATGTATAGGCTAGTGTTATTGTTAATAAAAAAATATGAAATTAACTGATGACATACCCAGTTAGTACAGAATTATGTTGCAACCAAAAATATATATCGTTTTAATTGTTTGCCTTCACTATTATGTAGTCACATTATTTTCTGTAGGGATGCAACTATCCGACTTTTTAAGATAAGATAAGATATTCCTTTATTAGTCCCGCAGTGGGGAAATTTGCAGTGTACAGCAGCAAAGGGGATAGTGCAAAAAACAAGATGCATCAGCTAACACAGTAAAAAAAAAAGAGCTAAACAAAGTGTAACAAAATATGAACCATTTAAATAGAAGGAAGTATAAAAATAGGAGCAGTATATACAGTATTGACAATAAACAGACTATTAACAAAATTGCACAAGTGG
>CAKALU010005302.1:0-11562 GCA_916700995.1 Hozukius guyotensis | reverse complement strand
TGTATATATATATATACAGTATATATATATATATATATATATGTATGTATGTAGTCCACATTTAGTCCCACACAGCCTCAGCATTGAGATAACTTCCTGTACCGTGTTTCCTTGTTGCAGTCAGAGGGGCGAAGCCTGGTAAGAACGTGCAGCTGCAGGAGATTGAGATCCGTGGATTGTGCCTGAAGTCCAGGGAGATCTTTCTCAGTCAGCCCATCCTTCTGGAGCTGGAGGCCCCTCTCAAGATCTGTGGTAAGTAACATTTTTATGTACATCTATCAGAAGAAAAACAAGTATATATAGTCTCATGATAAACATTTCATTGTCAAATTTCACCAAGGGCACATTATGAATGATATTCAGTTCCCTTTGGTGCTGTAGGTGCATTGATTTCTCTTTGTCCTGCAGGTGATATCCACGGGCAGTACTACGACCTGCTGAGGCTGTTTGAGTATGGAGGCTTCCCTCCAGAAAGCAACTATCTGTTTCTGGGGGACTACGTGGACAGGGGGAAGCAGTCTCTGGAAACCATCTGCCTTCTGCTGGCCTACAAAATCAAATACCCAGAGAACTTCTTCCTGCTGAGGGGAAACCATGAGTGTGCTTCAATCAACAGAATATATGGTTTCTATGACGAATGTGAGTATTGTACCTCCATGGACAGTCAAATTCTTTCCAGATTAATGCGTTTTTTAAAGCATGTCATATCCGTTTCATTGTATATTTTAGTAGTGATGGTTTGAGTTCATTTCTATTTTTTGTTCTGTGTGGCACTAAAATGTTGGCCTTCACCCGGGGTCTATGAGTTTCAGCAGCAGGAGTGTTCTTATTGCTCTCATGTTTGACCTTTTTAGGTAAAAGAAGGTACAACATCAAACTGTGGAAGACCTTCACAGATTGTTTTAACTGCCTCCCTATTGCCGCCATTGTTGATGAGAAGATCTTTTGCTGCCACGGAGGTGGGTTTTATTTTTGAATTTGAAGTAAAACCAATATTTTAAGAAGTCCAGAAATTGCTGTTTTCTTTTTATTCCAGTAGTGACTTTGACCGTTTGAGTTTGATGCAGCATGTCCAGAGTAGTGTACCTTTGGTGTCAGCCACTCACATTGTCCCTAAGTAATGCTGTCTTTGCAGTTTGTCAGCTGACGTAGGCCTCACCACGTGAAACAGATATTGACCTCAGTATCTGTGTGTTTATTTGTACTTTTACTGTTCTGTTTAGGACTGTCACCTGACCTTCAGTCCATGGAGCAGATCAGACGCATCATGCGCCCCACTGATGTGCCCGACCAGGGTCTGCTGTGTGATCTGCTCTGGTCTGATCCAGATAAGGATGTTCTGGGCTGGGGGGAGAACGACAGGGGCGTATCATTTACCTTTGGCTCAGAGGTGGTGGCCAAGTTCCTGCACAAGCATGACCTGGACCTGATCTGTCGTGCCCATCAGGTGATCACAGCGACCTCTGTCATTACAAACACAACTGTGACGTGGCTGTATGTTTGCAGCTCACTGAACATGCGTACATGTTCATGTGTTCATGTATCATGTACACATGATACAAGGACTGCAGTAGATCACATACTGTGCATAGAACTGTGTGCACTGGACAGTAGGGGTGTAAGAAAATATCGAGTATCGTGATATTATGTTTTGTGATACTGTGTCGATTTTCAAAAACACTTGTGTTTTAATTAATAGTTTCCATGCAAAGATGAACTCGGTCAATACTTAACTTAATTTTCAAAGTCTCAAAGTCTGTTGGATGTCACAGCGACTGTGATGAATGCAGATCCCACTCTTCTGATTGCATAAAAAAAGGCAACTTTTTAACTCAGATTTTATACATATGGCGTTGTGTTCTTTATACTGCGACAGATCTCCTAAAAGTAGATTTTATATCGCCTTGCTTATTATCGTAATATACTGAATCATAAACCCTGTATCGTGATACATATCATATCGCCAGATTCTTGCCAATACACAGCCCTACTGGACAGTAGTTCCCAAACGGTTTGGATTGTGACCCCTCAAAAATGAAGCAACGTCTACTTGTGAGCCCTGATCACTGGTTGCATGTCTACTGGTTTCAGTAGTAGTTTTATTTCAAATGTAGAGACCTGCAGCGGTAGGGCCAGAGGAACAAGTCTGAATATACACTCAGTTGATTTAGTGTGGCAGAAATGGATGTTTTCTGCTTTCCGACTGTGTTACTCATCTAATGACCCCTGTGGGCGTCCAGACCCATCTACGACTGTATCCAACACTCTTCATCACTAAACAGCCATTCAAGGAGTGGTCCTCTAGGTGTGTAAACCTGTCTGTTCTACTATTACTATCTGTGCTGCAGGTTGTTGAGGATGGCTATGAGTTCTTCGCCAAGAGGCAGCTCGTCACTTTGTTCTCGGCGCCCAACTATTGTGGAGAGTTTGACAACGCTGGTGCCATGATGAGTGTGGATGAGACCCTCATGTGCTCTTTTCAGGTAAGGTGCAAAGACAATGTGCTTTAGGACACTATGATTTTCACTTTAATTTGACATACTGTGTAGCTGTAACATACTGCTCAATGGAACAACAAAGATCTACATACACACTGGTTGTTGTTAGTACCTGGTTCTTAATACAGCCAATGATTGTTGAGGTAGGTACTGCTCAAAGAGCTGATACTGAGGGGCAGAGTTAGGAGACAATAAGTCAGTAGATCAGGTAGAACATTCTTTCTTTGAAGTAACATATCGGTCATTATTATTTTCTATTTAATCTATTTATTGATTTTAATGAATTAAATATGGCCGTCACAAATGTCCAAGATGTTTTTTTATAATGTGAACTTGTGCTGGGTCAACATGGGCTCACCTGCTAAAGGAAGGCTTCTTCATTAGCTCTTTGTTCCTGTTGTAGATTTTGAAACCAGCGGAGAAGAAGAAGCCCAATGGCAGCCGTCCCGTGACCCCCCCCCGCAACATGGTCACCAAGCAAGCCAAGAAATGAGGGAGGGGGGAGGTACAGATGGCCGCAGACTCACTCCTCTGTTCTGCTTTCGTCTTCTGCATTCGAAGGATTGGTTATCCTTCATGCTGCCAATACTGAAAAGATGTTCACTCCTAGCCGATGAAAGCAGAATATTTCATTGTTTTGTCCACAGGGGTAAATTGATATGTCACCATGACAACCTCAGGTGTTTTGCACTCCATTTTGCAGCTAGTCTTTGCCACATATGACTGTTCAATCAGGAAAAATGTAACAGTACGGCTACGTATGCACAGGAATGCCTTGTTTGAAGCTGTGCACAACTTTTCCAGTTTCTTTCATGTCTTATACATTTGTCATCTTTTCTCACTGTCAGTTATGACTATTAATGACTATGAATGGCTATTAATGACTATGAATGGCTATTAATGGCTATTAATGGCTATAAAACCAATAGTCACAAACACCTGTTTACTTCTGTAAAACTTTATTTACGGTCGGTGTCCTGGGACATCGACTTCACTGCATCATCGCATTTTTAAACAAGTCTTGTGCTAAATGAAATGAATAAAGAGGCACTCTTGTAATGTCTAAATCTTTCTAATAAACTTTGAGTGTATTTTAGGGGGAAAAGTGGATCTGAGTGGTCGTGTGTTTTTAAAAATCACAATAAAACTGAAATACATTTGTAAATGCAGCGCATGCTGTTACCTAAGACCGGGCAACACCCACCAGACCAGACAGCACCCACCAGACCAGACAGCGCCCATCAGACCGGGCAGCACCCACCAGACCGGGCAGCAACCACCAGACCGGGCAGCAACCACCAGGGGGAGACAGAAGATGAAGATAGATCCAGTCAGTTTGTCCCAGAGCTGTGAAGGAGCATATTTTATTAAATCATGTATTTACAGGACTTGTCTGATGGTATTTTTCTCTGTTTATCTGTTTGATTATTTCACGTTAACACTGAAACATGTGTGCGCGTTGTGGTGTTACTTATAAATAAGATCACAGCTGACTGGAAGTGTCCGTATGCCCTTATTAGGAAGCGTGGCTTGCGTAATGGTGTGTGACGTCAGAGCAGTCACAAGACCGAGCGGAGCGTGTGTGTGTGTGTACTCTACAGTTTGTGTGAGTCCATAGACAGCTGCTCCACACTAACACACACTCCGGGTTGTGAAGAGAGTGAAGGCGGACTGGACCGACACCATGGCCGCGGAGCAGCATCACGTCACGTCCCGGCTCTTCTGGAGCGGAGCAGGCGGCTGTTTCCCCTGAACATTGATCCAGACACCATCAGCATCAGGAGGGCTTTGTGCGTGTGTGTGTGTCGGGCGACTGTTGTTGTCGGCGGCTCCAGGGTCTGTCTGGCTAACGTTAGCTCCATGGTTAGATAGCTAGCAGCTCAACATTGTGTGCTTCCATCGCCGCTAAGCTAGCTGGGCTAGCAGGGCTGGCTAAGCTAGCAGGGCTAGCTAGCTCTGCCGGTCCGTGTGGAGGAGCTGCTGGTGTGTCCCGGTAGGTGATGTTGTCCGTGCTGTCCTACGGTCGACTGGTAGCCAGAGCTGTGATCGGCGGACTCTCTCAGACCGACAGCCGTGACTACAGCCTGGTGAGCGCGAGCTGCGGCTTCGGGAAGGACTTCCGGAGAGGCATCCTGAAGAAGGGCATGTGCTACGGGGACGACGCGTGCTTCATCGCCCGACACAGATTCGCCGATGTTTTAGGTGAGTGTACAACCATTAACCAGGACATCAGCCTGTATACCTGGGAGGTCAAAGGTCACCACCCTGTATACCTGGGTGGTCAAAGGTCACCACCCTGTATACCTGGGTGGTCAAAGGTCACCACCCTGTATGCCTGGGAGGTCAAAGGTCACTCCCTTTATCAGAACGATGAAATACCTTAAACCAATAACAATATTATACAGGTGAGAGGGCTCATGGAAGAGACTAACCCAACTGTTGAGACACATCCTCTTTATCCTGGGTTAGGGTTGACCCCGAACCTCTTGGGTTCACACAGTCAGTGTCTGTCCGTCTGTCCGTCTGCCTGCAGGCTGTCTGTCTGTCTGTCTGTAGGCTGTCTGCCGGCTGTCTGTCTGCAGGCTGTCTGTCTGTCTGTCTGTCTGTCCGTCTGCCTGCAGGCTGTCTGTCTGTCTGTCTGCAGGCTGTCTGTCTGTCTGTCTGCCTGCCTGCCTGCAGGCTGTCTGTCTGCCTGCAGGCTGTCTATCTGTCTGCAGACTGTCTGTCTGCTGTCTGTCTGCAGGCTGTCTGTCTGTCTGTCTGTCTGTCTGTCTGCAGGCTGTCTGTCTGTCTGTCTGTCTGTCTGTCTGCCTGCCTGCAGGCTGTCTATCTGTCTGCAGGCTGGCTGTCTGTCTGTCTGTCTGTCTGTCTGTCTGTCTGTCTGTCTGCCTGCAGGCTGTCTGTCTGCCTGCAGGCTGTCTGTCTGTCTGTCTGCCTGCAGGCTGCCTCTCTGTCTGCAGGCTGTCTGTCTGTCTGCAGGCTGTCTGTCTGTCTGTCTGTCTGTCTGTCTGTCTGCAGGCTGTCTGTCTGTCTGTCTATCTGTCTGTCCGTCTGCCTGCAGGCTGTCTGTCTGTCTGTCTGTCTGCAGGCTGTCTGTCTGTCTCTCTGTCTCTCTGTCTGTCTGCAGGCTGTCTGTCTGTCTGTGTCTGTCTGTCTGTCTGTCTGTCTCTCTGTCTGTCTGCAGGCTGTCTGTCTGTCTGTGTCTGTCTGTCTGTCTGTCTGTCTGTCTGCAGGCTGTAAACCAGATTAAAACTGATGAAGAGCGTAGGAATGAGGACATCCAGCCCCACCAGCTTGTTATTGAATGTGTGATTGGTGCTTTGAGCAGCAGGCCTGGTCCTCAGTTCTGTTCTGTCTCAGGCTGAGGAGACCCACGGGGCCGTCCTTGTATGGTCGGTCCTGGGAGTTACAAGACTTAAGTTTCCTGACCCGACCAGAAGCTCCTGTGGGAACCAGATGTCTTATTATTAACCTACACAGCAGATCATGTTTCTACTCAAAGACTCATGAAGGCTGGAACTCGGCAGATTCTTATGATTTTGGGGAATTGTAGATTTTATTTTTCATAATATAAATATGTGTATATAAAACATCTGTCTGTGTTTAATTATGTGAAAGAACTCTTAACTAGTGTAATGACGGGACAGACTCTCTGGACATAATCAGGAGTAACTGAAACAGTGACTGAGGGAGGCAGTTTGATTCCTTCTGTGATGTTTCCTTCATGTCTTGTTTCTGGACTCCATGTCCTCCTTTTTGCATCTTGGTGAAAGTGTCCATTGTTTTTATTTATTGTGCAGCTGCATGCCGTTGTTCTTGTTTCTCACTTGTGGAACAAGTCTGAGCAATGTCCAGAATGATTGTGAAACACTGACACCGTCTGACTGTCTGTCTACAATAATATCAGCACTACAGTACTTACAGTTCCAGCTACTTTGTCTTCACATGTTTTTACATTTCCACTGCACCCTTTGTATGTATATATACAGTATATACACAGAACTACAGGGGTTTAGATGCCAACTGCACCTCAGTTATTCCTTTGTACATGATTATCCCTGTATTTATTAATTACTTGAATATAGAGCCAATACAACTCAGCAATGTACAATATTTGACTGTTTTTATAGGTCATATTTTCTATTGATAATATATCTTCTTTATTTGTATTACTACTGTAATAGTGCGTGTGCACCGTAAGGATTCCTATTTAACGTCGTTGTACTCTGTGCAATAACAATAAAGGAATTCTATTGTAAAAAGCAGCATTGTGCACCATGCAGAGTGCATCCAGTATATTAGTGAAGGAAGAGGGACTTGTTGGACTGTTCTTAGTTTCAGTCATTTAAAATGCGTCTGTCTGTCTGTTCTCAGGTGTAGCAGACGGCGTGGGGGGCTGGCGGGACTATGGAGTCGACCCGTCCCAGTTTTCAGGTACCCTGATGAAGACGTGTGAGAGGCTGGTGAAGGAAGGACGCTTCGTCCCCAGTAACCCGGTGGGAGTCCTCACCAGCGGCTACTACGAGCTGCTGCAGAACAAAGTGCCACTGCTGGGTGAGTCCAGTAAAACCACTGAAGACACTGGGAGGATCCCAGTGTTCCCAGAGAGAGTCAAAATCCTCTAAATACACATCCTATCAGTGCATTATACAATCCTTGAATGAATATTCCTGTTCATACCCAGAGAAACATCATGCTCAGGCCATCTGTGGTAGCACTAGGATGGACGCTGTATAATGGGCCATTCCTGTATAGCTGATGGGATTAACCCATCTAGTTGAATAGACGACTAGATGGGATTAACCCATCTAGTTGAATAGTAGACTAGATGTGATTAACCCATCTAGTTGAATAGTAGACTAGATGGGATTAACCCATCTAGTTGAATAGAAGACTAGATGGGATTAACCCATCTAGTTGAATAGAAGACTAGATGTGATTAATCCATCTAGTTGAATACAAGACTAGATGGGATTAACCCATCTAGTTGAATAGAAGACGGCCATGTCTGTGTCTGACAGGTGTATCCTGGTTTCCTGCTCGCTGCCTCTCACCTAGTTTAAAAGCTCATTCAGATCCCTGCCATGCTGTCTGCTGGACTGTACGCTGTGTATCGGAGTACTCTGCTTAGGGTTCGCTTGTTTGTTCCGCCTGTTCACTTTAGTGGTGGCTGGATGGAGATGTTTTCATCATGAGTCAGAGCAGCCAGATCCCATTAAAAAGTCCTGGGAATGTCCCTAGTCCGGACCTGCCCCGTGCAGCTCACTTCCACAAGCCCTTTCCTCCTTCGCAGCGCTGTCCAACAACAACAAAGCATGAGCCGACGTGTACCATCAGTGAGTACGTGCTTTAGGATCAGATCAGTACTTTTCCAGCCCTTCATCCAATGTGCAGCAGAGGAACAACATGGCATTGTGCTGCTCCTTCACAGGGAGTGAATGTGGGGTTGTGATTGTGCTGCTGGAGAGAAAACAGAGAAAACCGAGGCAGTGAGTCACAGTGCGCGAGTTCTTTTCAAGGTTGATCCCAGAGAGCATATTTTGGTGATCCAGATGAATCACCAGCAGCAGGGTGTGGCCGCACGCTGTCCCCCTGCTCCACCAGCTCATGTTTCCCTTGATGGCGAAGCGCCAAACGTTCCTAAAACCGCCACCCTGATGGTGTTACGTCGTGTTTGTGTATTCAGGCTTCCCTCATTAATCAGTCTTTAGATGGGGATCTTTCCATAAACACAGAGGACTCTTCTAAGCTCTGGAGCTGTAGAGAGTCAGGAGGAAAACACTGTTAGAAATGATTTATTCAAATAGAAAAGCTAAATGTCAAACAGTCAAACAGCTTGACATGGTTGCAGCCTGCATGAGAATATTGGAAAACACATCTGGTCTCATTTTAAAACAACATGCAAGAAATATTCATTTCCAAAATGTGAATTCTTGCATTACTTTTTAGTTTTGTCATGAATGTCTTGTGGTGTAGTTGTTAGATTTACCTCCACCAGGCTGATGAGGCACAACATATGTGATTTTTAGGATATTTCAAACCTTTGCTTAACATTTGCATTTAAATGGAAATGTGTGTGTGCGTGTTCGTGTGCGTGTGCAGGCAGCAGCACGGCCTGCATTGTGGTTCTGGACCGGCAGCGTCACCGGCTGCACACAGCCAACCTGGGAGACTCGGGCTTCCTGGTGGTCCGGGGAGGGGAGGTGGTCCACCGCTCAGATGAGCAGCAGCACTACTTCAACACGCCCTTCCAGCTGTCCATCGCCCCCCCGGGGGCCGAAGGAGCCGTCCTCAGTGACAGGTGAGACACCCGACAGGCAGGACATCTGACTCGGTGTGTTTTGGGACATACTGTAAATACTTAATGAAACGGTTGATAGAGAAGAGACCATACATGTGGAGTGATGAAGCAGCATGCAGAGGACATGCAGACATAACAGAGGGGCTCAGCTGTAGAACATGTAGTGGTGCTGATGTCCCTCCCATGCAGTAGAACATGTAGTGGTGCTGGTGTCCCTCCCATGCAGTAGAACATGTAGTGGTGCTGATGTCCCTCCCATACTGTAGAACATGTAGTGGTGCTGGTGTCCCTCCCATGCTGTAGAACATGTAGTGGTGCTGGTGTCCCTCCCATGCTGTAGAACATGTAGTGGTGCTGGTGTCCCTCCCATGCTGTAGAACATGTAGTGGTGCTGATGTCCCTCCCATACTGTAGAACATGTAGTGGTGCTGGTGTCCCTCCCATACTGTAGAACATGTAGTGGTGCTGGTGTACTTCTCCCATGCAGTAGAAGAGGTGTCGGGGGGCCATGTGCTGCCGGGTTTTGTTATCGCCAGGTCTCGTTGCCACCGTGTGCAGCACAGTAGACGTCAGTAGACGTCAGTAGACCGTCGGTAGACGTCAGTACACGTCGGTAGACGTCAGTAGACGTCAGTAGAGTGCAGGGCGAGCGCTGGATGTTTGCCAAGCTGTTCCTCTTACCGGGTCAAAGTCTTTGTGGGCTGATGGACACACTGAAGAGTCCACAGCCAATCGTGCACCAGCAGCGACGTACATGAAACCTGCCTTGGCGGAGGTCTGTTCTAGTTTCTTATTAACCTCAGTCTGGTCATCACTCTCAGTGGTTGAGGATTTAATGTGCTTCTTTCTTTTTCATTTGTGCATTTTAGTCATTTAGTTGAAGGATTTACTGGGATGGATTTCCAGCGAGTGCAGCAGCAGATTAAGCTTCCGGTCCCGGATCACTAATGTAGAAACCACTTGATAAGAGAGCAAGGGTCAAAGTTAAGTGCACTAACAACATTCCTTCGACTGCAGTATACAAGAGAAGGATCAAAGATGGAGCATGTTGAAAGGGAGAAGAGGTGTGTGTTCAGCATGCAGCTGAATATGTATTTTAATGCTATGTGGGCTACTTAACCCTCTAGTCTTTCTACTTTATTTGTTTGCCACGAGTGTATTTATTGAGTATTGAGTTTTCATTGCTTGTCCATCTGTGTATTAGTATTAGACATGAGGGAAACGTGGCTTCATAGCTGTGAGCCTGAGGATTCTCTTCATCATAGAGCTGAGGATGAGATGTTTCAGAGCGTTCACGGTAGAATCATCCAGCGTGTCCTTCCTCCGTCCTCTGTCCTCCGTCCTCGGCTCATAGATGTGTTAAACAATGGATGATGAATCTGTGCTCACCCAGTGAATGCATACACCTGACCGGAGACGTCTCTCATACTCCGTATCTAACTGTGGGTACCCATAATGCATCTGTGTTTCTGTGGCTGTACCTGGCTGCTGGGCAAAAACTGAACTGCAGTTTCAGCAACATGGAAGTGAGAGGACAGGACACGCTGTCCCTGAGAGCTTTGGCTCAGTGTGTCATGATGCAGCCCAGACACTTAGCAATGACTAACAGTCAGGACTGGCTTGGGGGGGTGCAGCAGGGTACGGGCATTTTCCAGGAAGTGAACCTGACACTGGCAGTCGAGGCAGCAGACCGGGTCCTGCCTCTGTGAGTGTGATGAAGTTCCTGTTAGCCAGATGAAACCTCAGTAGCTGCTCTCACTGCTCTGTCAGTACAGTAATGTGCTGTTCCTCCAGTAGAGGAAAGAGAAGCTGGTTAGAAGGTCACATGAATGTACCAGGTCAGACGGGATGGAAGCTTAAACAGGATGAATTCATGTGCTCACAACCTGGCTGATGAGGGTTAGTTTGTATGTTTAGTTTTCACTGCGAGACAAAACCTATTCTAAATCCTGAATGACTTTAAAGAGCAGAGTCAGTGACTGCAGCGTTCTCTGGCTGATGTTACTGTGTCTGCGTCTGCAGCCCCGACGCAGCAGACAGCTCTTCCTTCGACGTCCAGCTGGGTGACATCATCCTCACCGCCACCGACGGGCTCTTCGACAACATGCCTGACTACATGATCCTGCAGGAGCTGAAGAAACTCAAGGTGAGTCACACTGAGGCATAAAAACAGGTGTGATGGTGGAAGAGGAACGAGACGTAACTTAACGCCTGCTCTGTTTTTACTCCAAAGAACTCCACCTATGAGAGCGTCCAGAAGACGGCCCGGAGCATCGCAGAGCAGGCCCACGTTCTGGCCTACGACCCCAACTACATGTCGCCTTTTGCACAGTTTGCCTGTGACAACGGACTGAATGTTCGAGGTACGTGTCTCCGTGTAGAGCTTTATTCAATTATTATTATATTCTATTATTTTCTAGGGTTTAGTACCATCTTAACGGGACACTGTTGTTCTCTGTCCAGGAGGAAAACCAGATGACATCACAGTGCTGCTGTCTATAGTGGCAGAATATACCGACTAGACACAGCTGTGTGCAGCTGTGTGTGTGGGGGGGGCATCTGCCTCTGCAGGTGATGGACTGCTTCCATTGCTGCTGGCCAGGTTGAAGGACTGATGTCAAATGCTCTACTCCACGTCCTCCCCCAGCTAACCATCACCCCCTTCTCCCCCCAGAAGACCCCTACATGTCCACTTCTCTGTGACTGTATCCAGCAGAGAGTGGCTGAATAGTAGAGGGGACCAGAGGCCTGATATGTCCCCCC
>CAKALU010005300.1:0-24171 GCA_916700995.1 Hozukius guyotensis | reverse complement strand
TTGGATGGATGGATGGATGGATGGATGGATGGATGGATGGATGATGGACAGGTGGATGGATGATGGAAGGTTAGATGGATGGATAGTTGGGTGGATGGATGGATGGATGGATGATGGATAGTTGGATGGGTGGATGGATGGATGGATGGATGGATGGATGATGGACAGGTGGATGGATGATGGAAGGTTAGATGGATGGATAGTTGGGTGGTTGGATGGATGGATGATGGAAGGGTGGATGGATGGATAGTTGGGTGGGTGGATGGATGGATGGATACTTGGGTCGGTTGGGTGGATAGATGGATGGACAGGTGGATGGATGATAGAAGGGTGGATGGATGGATAGTTGGGTGGGTGGATGGATGGATGGATGGATGGACGGATGATGAATGGATGGATGGACAGGCGGATGGATGATGGATGGGTGGATGGATAGATATTTGGGTGGGTTGAGTGGATGTATAGATGGATGTATGGATGATGGATGGATGAACCAGCGGATGGATGATGGAAGGGTGGATGGATGGATTGATGGATGGATGGATGGATAATGGAAGGGTGGATGGATGGATACTTGGGTGGGTGGGTTGGGTGTATGGATGGATGGATGGATGGATGGATGGATGGATAGATAGATAGATAGATAGATAGATAGATAGATAGATTCTTTATTGTACTTTTCCAAGGAAATGTGTTGCCACAGTCTATACAGAGCCTCACATAAATACATTATACACAACAACAGAACTACATGAAAGACATCAGATACATCCACATGTGTACACATATACCTATACACATAAACCTATACACTGTGTCTTGTTGAGTGATGCTATTGCAGAGGGGATAAAGCTTGTGTGCAGGTCAGGGATCAGTATCTAGGACCAGATGGAGGCGGTGTGATGAATGGGTTGATGGGGTGCCTGGGGTCACATGATACGGTGTGTGCTCTGAATGGAATGGCTCTGCTGTTGAGGTTTGAGAGGTTGGGGGTGGGGAGGCCAATCAACAATAACTGTTATCACACTGACTGTAATGAAGCTGAAGGAAAGGGAGAGAGAAGGGTGGTAACAAAATTCTTTGACCCTTAACTTGTGATTTCACTTGTGGTGACATGTAAATATTCCAGTGAGCGTTTGGAGTCGTTTCTGCGTTCGAGTGTCACAAAGATATTTAGTAAAACGAAGGTCGTGTGGACAGATTTATTTTTTTAAACGGAGGGG
This sequence comes from Hozukius guyotensis, assembly GCA_916700995.1. Lineage (NCBI taxonomy): Eukaryota > Metazoa > Chordata > Actinopteri > Perciformes > Sebastidae > Hozukius > Hozukius guyotensis. Next base: position 22,948 of record CAKALU010005300.1, on the reverse strand, counting down.
AAAATATCCGTCTTAAAAATATCTGTATACATGTAGACAGGGCCTAAAACCACTCACAGCATCTACTGGGAAGAGGTCAAAGGTCATCGAACAGGAGTCAGCAGACGACCAGAGAGAGATCAAGGAGGACATTTACACATATACCGTACAACCACCTGTTATTAAAAGCTTAAACTTTATTACAATCATCATATACTGTACATACATGACATTCGACCTCTGCATTTAACCCATCTTAAGCATTTAGGAGCAGTGAGCTGCTGTGAAGAAGTCTGGGAGCATCTTGGGGTTCAGTGTCTTGCTTAAGGACACTTCAACTGTAGGAGTCGGGGATCGATCCGCCAACCTCGTGGCTAAAGGACGGCCCGCTCTATCCACTGAGCTACAGCCCTCCCATTGTGTGACTGCCGCCAACACAAGTAAATTACAAGTTTGTTTTTGGTGATTATTAACATCTAGTAATCTGATGTATTTACATTTGCACTTTACATACATGTTAACAGGTTCATTCATTGTCTTTTAGTGATTTTTGGCCATGTTATGATGATGATCATAAAGTGTCTTTTTCCATCTATTGTTGAAACAGGAACAAGCCATAATCAGCTCATCACACAGAGTCAATTTGTCCAATGTGACTCTTGATGACCTATAACATTTCAGTAGATTCAGCGTGTTTCAGTCATATTTCTAACTCACTTTCTCCAGAGAGAAAACACATTATGTATTACAGACTTTAGATGCATGGATCCTTTCACAGTACAGTCTGTGGCTGTCTTCCTCTCTCACACACACTGTGGTTGCAAATACGAAAAGTTTTTGCCATTATCGCTTAATCTGTGGATTATTTTTTCCTATTAATCATTTAACTGTCAGAACGATACCTGAAACTGTTGCTTTAGGATAGTTTATATTTTTGGATCTTATTTCTATATATAATTAGGTGGCAAACAAAATACATTGCTATTTTCAAATGTCCAGTTAGTCTCCAGGATTCACAATTTCCTCCGATCGTGCGTGCCTTTTAGTGCATGTAAGTCCGTGTGTGTGTACCTCACTGGCTAGCTCACGGCCGCCGCTCTGCGCTGCTCTCATACGGCGGTTACAGCTGATAACACCGTCATCATAGAAGCGTAACACCCACCCTCCGGTTCCCCCCCCAGGTTAAAACTGTTAGCTCTGTCAGCACCGTTAGCTGCGATGTATAAAGAGAACTGGATCCAGCGTTGGAGGCTCCCGTTCATTCCTATGAGAGTTGCTCAGTGGAACATGAAGCCAACGTGGCTCAACTGCTGAGTGATAAAGATTCAGCTATTAGTGCATTTTACAACTTTTAGGACCTAATGATTTAAATAAGGACTATTAGAGTGTTCATACTGGGGAGTTGATTCACCTCAAAAAAATGTATCCGCTGATATACAGACGTCTCTTTCCCAATGGAAGTCTATGGGAAATAGTAATTCTGGGTTCAATGGCATCGCGTGACGTTTGGCCGCTACGAAAATTTGCTTCAAAGCCTGACGCTCTTCCTGCGGGCTTGGCTGAGAGCCGCTGGCTCAGCCGTTTCCATGTTGAGAGCTGTGAGGAGACAATCAAATCCGCAAATGTTCACATGTAGAATGCAGAAAAATGACTTATTTTCTATTCATTTATTCAAATGCTGCTATCATGTTTTTGTAACTGTGAAGCACTTTGTAACCCTGGTTTTCAAAAGTAGTAGAAATGTATATAATATTTACCTGAGCATTTATTTGTCCTCTAAATAAAGTATCAATTATTATTAATTCTTGTTATTGGTGCTGCAATAGTCGGCATTCACTAATATCACTTATTTCAAATGATACTTATTAGGAAATGATGTTTTAGAAATATGTCTCTCATATTGGGTAAATACAGCTACAAAATGAAATACATCTTCTACAATGTACTTCTTCCCTTTCTCCCTGCCCTGCTGATTACTGGAGGAGTGTATGTGTGTGTGTGTGTGTGTGTGTGTGTGTGTGTTAGAGAGAGAGAGAGAGAGAGAGAGAGAGAGAGAGAGAGGTGGGCGGGTCCTGGATCAGCTCCATCCCACCTCGGAACTACCACCAGGTGCTGCGGCTCCTTCCTGCTCTGCTCTGCTCTGCTCTGCTCTCCTCTCCTCTCCTCTCGGAGCTCCATCATCCTCTGCTGCGATGTGACGGCAGAAAGCCGCAGTAAACAGCAGCTCTGTCCAGCCAGTGAGCGGAACCCTCCCGTGTGTACCCGGCTAGCATGGCTCTCTGTCGGCCGGCCGGACAGTAGCCAGCCCGCCTGCCCGCTGCAGCAGCAGCAGCCTGTCCTCCTCCTCCTCCTCCTCTTCCTCCAGCCTTGTGGAGCTGTGTGAGTGTTCCTGGCCGGATCCCTCCTCCAGCCTTAGGGAGCTGTGTGAGTGTTCCTGGCCGGATCCCTGCAGCACTCTCCGCGGCTCCAAATGGCTGGACACGAGTTGGAGGACTGGTTCGAGCGGGAGGAATTTATCGGACAGATCAGCGACATCCGAGTGCAGAACCTGCAAGGTAGGAGCATCATTCATATATATACATATATATGTATATGTATATATATCTATTTATGGATATATGACTGCTGTTTGATAACAACCACAGAGAGCTGCGGGAGCGCGCTGAGTGGCCTGGCCGCGCGTGCACTACCTGGTTTGCTTCGGATTTGGGGAAGTTCCTCGGGACAGTGTTTCGGTGTTTGGGTGTTTGGGTGCTGCTCAGGACGCACACAGTCCCAAAGTTTCCATGTGGAGCTGTTAAACAGGTGATTGTAGCACAGAGCTCTATCACAGGCTGATCTCAGCAGCTACTACTGTGATCAGCACACAGGACTTCATGAACCCTGCAGGCTGTTAGAGGACTGTGTGGAAAGAGCAAAGCATGCAGCCGAAACAGTGTTTCTGGTCCCTGGAGGGCTCTCTGGGTCTCACTGTCAAATAGTACCCCAAAGTGAAGCTCTACAACAAGCTGACAGGCTGTGGGCACAGGTTTTCGAGATGAAATGATTAGTGGTTTCATTGTCAACTGACTGACAGAAAATGAGTCTAATGGTCAATACTTCTGATAATCGATTCATCATTGAAGACTTTGGGTTTGGGACAGTTTATGAATTGCTGTCCATCAATCAGCTCCTCTGTTACATCCTGCAGCAATCCAGGATTCAGAAAGAATCTCATTACATGCATCACATATCTGTGTGTCTGCTTTCAGAGCACGGCTTCTCGATCCTTCCTCAGCCACAGACCTGAATAGAATATACTGGGGACCCCCTCATGTATGTCCCTTTGAATAATTTGACATAGCCTATTTTTTTTTACACTTCTCTAGTCTTAGTAATGTGAAAGAACAACACAAGAGAAATGTGCTAGAAAGATATTAGACATTAGGGCTGTCGCAATATTAGATTTTCACTACACGATTATCGTGGCCAAAAGAATTCACGATAACGTTATTATCACGATATCTAAAGAAAATTTGAAAAAATAAGAATGCTATCCATCAGTCAAATTCATCTTAAACTTTGTTTATTGTGTGTTTCGTTTCCTTTTTGGCAAATTAATTACAAGTGTAGGAAGGTGGAGAGAGGGTCTGTAACCATAACTGTACAAAAGCCTGATTTAAGAAGTGCTGGATTTTTTTATATTACATTTATTCACATGTGGATTATTAACATGATATCAATATTTAATTTTTAAATATCACAGTTATCTTCAATACCGGTATATCGCGACACAAAATATTTTACTTACTCTCACACAGCTCGTGCAGAATAATCCAAGTCACATTTATCCAGTGGTATGCTCACTACTTCCCAAACACATGCATCTTTGCTAAAACCTTACTATTTAAAAAACTTCTGCATAAACTGTCTCTCTTTGGTTACAATCAAGATGATTTGTTAAAAAATTACAATCAACCAATATATTGTTATCAGATTTTTTTTAACTCCCAAATATCAATATCAGTATCAGCCTCAAAAATCTAGTTTTGGTCAGGCTATATGTGTCTTTGCAAAAAGCGTTAGGAGTGCTTTCGTCATTTTCCATGAAGTTGTGGGACTCACAAGAGACAGTTAAGTAATGAGCAACAAGTTTGAGATATGGCCTCTGACTTGCTCTGCTGTTTGAACTGGAGTATACTGTAAGTGCTGCGAGTTAGCCAAACAGGGCTTTGGGGAGATTAGAGGAGCAGACTAACAACAATTGCTCTTTAAAGTGGAAGTAATTGATTTAATGAGTGTGATGAGAATGAAAGCTTTGTTCAGTTCTAACCCAGTTTATCCCAAAGCCTTCAAAGAGAAGAACTAGAAAGCTCCCGATGCATTCAAACCATCACTTCATATTATATGTTGGCTATACAAGTAAGAATACAAGTAAGAATACAAGTAAGAAAACAAGTAAGAAAACAAGTAAGAATACAAGTAAGAATACAAGTAAGAAAACAAGTAAGAAAACAAGTAAGAATACAAGTAAGAATACAAGTAAGAAAACAAGTAAGAAAACAAGTAAGAATACAAGTAAGAAAACAAGTAAGAATACAAGTAAGAAAACAAGTAAGAATACAAGTAAGAATACAAGTAAGAAAACAAGTAAGAAAACAAGTAAGAATACAAGTAAGAATACAAGTAAGAATACAAGTAAGAATACAAGTAAGAATACAAGTAAGAATACAAGTAAGAAGAGTGGACCAGCATGTGTATTAAATACAAGGCCTGCTGGTCAGTGATCACGATAACACTAGCATAGATAACACTAGCATAGATAACACTAGCATAGATAACACTAGCATAGATAAGACTAGCATAGATAACACTAGCATAGATAACACCAACATAGATAAGACTAGCATAGATAAGACTAGCATAGATAACACTAACATAGATAAGACTAGCATAGATAACACTAGCATAGATAACACTAGCATAGATAAGACTAGCATAGATAACACTAACATAGATAAGACTAGCATAGATAACACTAGCATAGATAAGACTAGCATAGATAACACTAGCATAGATAAGACTAGCATAGATAACACTAACATAGATAAGACTAGCATAGATAACACTAGCATGGATAACACTAGCATAGATAACACTAACATAGATAAGACTAGCATAGATAACACTAGCATAGATAAGACTAGCATAGATAACACTAGCATAGATAAAATGTATGTATCAACCTTACAAAGCTGATATGGCCAACACATTTGGCAAACAGTTGCCTATTTCCACATCCAGCAGACAGAGCAACATTATCTTTGGATTCATGTTTGTGTCCACGTGTGATGAAGATAAGTCCAATATTCACTCTCCTTTTAGCTCTGCTTTTGGTCTCCACCAACTTCTGAGAAAAATCTTGGCTCGTTAGCTGCTAAATGCTCCGCCATGTTCACCAGCTAGTCACTACTATTTGGTGCTGGTAGTGTACAGTGGGTTTATCAGAGCTTTTTCACTGAAAACAGTTGCTGCTGGAAACCAGGTTGATAAGAGCCGTGAGACTGAACCCACGTGCGGTGGGCACGTAATGTAATCAGTGTGAGCCCGACCACCGTGTAACACCGGTAACACCGGTAACACCGACTACCGTGATAAGCCTAGTCGATGGCAAAATTCTGAAAACGTGAGGTACCGCAGGTACCGCAGGTACCGTCAAGGCTCGAGACTAACGGCGTCCCGGGGAAGATAGAACATTTCCCTGATAATGTTACATTGTGAACAACAAATCCGTGTTGAAATCGGCAGGAGCTAACAGCTAACGTTAACGGAGGTTACATTGACTACATTATGACGCTTTCAAGCTTCATTCAGGTATTGGTATCGACTACTAAATTACTGGTATCCTAACATCTCTATCTAAAGTTTGCCAACATTAATGAAATCAGCCTCCATAGCCTCGATAACGCAGTTCCGCCGCCCGATCACTACTGCACCGACTCTGGTGTCAAAACATCCCGTATCGGCTCCCGTATCAGGATATTTTGGCTTCACCTCTGTACAGTGGGAGGAAGTGGAGACGTGTCGTCCATCTTTATATACAGTCTATGACACCGAAGGGTGCATTTTAATGCTGATGAATTCAACTTTTCATTAGTATGATAAATATATGTACAATTTCTTCTTTGGAAAGTCACATAGTCTCACTTTAGATATCCAAACCTTATAAGGAAGATCAGTGTGATGCTTCTCATGATAAAGTGGGCCAAAACAACACACAGATGTGGATTACAGTGAACTGTGTATCTTATTACACTTGGTGAGCAACTGTTGCCCTGGAAACACACAACTGTGCCACACAATCTTTGCTTAGAAGTCAGAGACAACACAAGGAAGATAAAAATGTATTGGAATGTGATACTAATAACAGATTCTGTTAAAGGCCAGTATTTGATTGGGTGGAGTTGAGAGGGATTTCTAGGTTTTAAAGTCAGAATCAGTCCAGATTAAGGGATAATTCTGGTTTATTACAACAAATCTTATTTTGTGGTAATTCCAGTATTCCTATATTGACTAATAACATTGTACTGACCTGACCGCTCATGCTTTGTCTTTTGGATTTTGTTGTAGTGATGTTCCCAGATCTCAGAAATTACTTTGGTGAGTACAAACAATAGATTGACAAATAGAAATACAAAAACAAGAATATAAATTATAATATAACAATCCTAAAATGATCCTAGTCCTTTTTCGTCAAGTATAGGTCTGCATTCGCACATTGCACACTTGCGATGTAGGTATCCTATTGGTTCGCCCATATAACCTGTGCTGTATGACCAGTTTCATGTATTTACATGTTCATATGAATGTGCATCAGCACAGAACTGTACACTTTGGGCATTGGGTGTCACAGCCGGTGGACTTGTAAGTATCACATTTTTGCACAGGATACATTGGATTGGACAGAGGCAGTATATGAGCTAGTGCAGGGACACTCAACTTGCTTTGCCTTAAAGTGATACCGATACTAACAGAGCACTTCAATCAATACCCATCATGTCAATGGACGCTGTGTGTGTCCCATTGGCTAGCTAATCGCGCCGCACTGCACAGCGCTAATAACGCCATACCTCGACCCACGGTTGCGGGACCGCTTTGGCGCCGAAGCATTACGGCAACCCTTCGGGTTCTTATACACTCTGGCACCTTATGTACAGTAAAATGACCACTCGGCACCCTTTGGCCCGCGGGCCATAAACTGAGCCAGTGTGTGTCAAGCCCAGAAGAATGTGATAAACTTACTACTGCAGGGCCACAACCTGTGGTGTCTGTCCCTGCTGGAGTATGTGTACTAATGAGTAGGTTGCAGAGTCTCGCTGCATGTTAGCTGCACGGGCCTCAGCTCCGCACATTCCCTCTTGGCATGAAACAGAGCTTTTCCTGTGAACATGGACTTTTACCAGCCTCTTGGAAAAAAATGCAGAAGTTCAGTGCTTTTGTCCATATTCTCTTCAACGCTCACGGAGGACCCTGAATGATACTGGACGCTGGAAGAGCAGCTAGTGGTTTAAAACAATGGCCTGAAGGCTGTTACATAACACATGATGAGGAGAGAGAGAGAGAGGAGATGAGAGAGAGAGAGAGAGGGAGGGGAGAGAGAGAGAGAGAGAGTCCCTGAGCTGAACATCCACACAGCACACTTCCCACACAGCTCTCTCTCTCTCTCTCTCTCTCTCTCTCTCTCTCTCTCTCACACACACACAACCACACACTGCCTCCCACTATGGCCGGAGAATGTGCATTATTTTCAGATGATTGTATGACTCTGATGATGTCATGATGGTTCTTTTGGGCTCAGAGACTTCACGATTTGAACAGAAAGCCTGCATGTCAGATGGTGGGTGTGGAGTTTGAAAGACGTAGGCGTACGTCCTTAGGTGCAGTTTGTCACAGTAAAAATCTAGAGGTAATGTAATGTGTATGACAGAGGCTTCGTTTACAAGAAAATGAATAATCAGGATACCAGCAGGTGCGTTTTCATATCCCCACTAACAGGCTTTTTTCTGAATGCCAGTGACTTTTTTCAATTGTTCCCAATGAGGAGAAGGCGCCTAGAGAAAAAGCGCTGCGACTGTTTTGTGCGGCCGCTCAGAGCGCTTCTAGTTGACAATCTCTGAACTTTTCAGAAAGGTGCTGGTGTCGTCACTGTGGAGGAAGTGCTCCCCGGCGTCCTATAGTACTAGGGATGTGACGGTGAGGACATTTTCCCACCGGTTAATAAACTTGTGACAACACCGGTGTTGCCGATTACACTGGACATTTAAAAGTAAAGATGACGGTCAACATGTGTAGCGCTCTTACTTTGATCTTTAACATTGGATTTCTGTGTGTCTGGCCTCTCTGGTTCAACTTTCGCTGCGGGGCTTCAGGTTTCCTTCCAACGCCACTCCGCGTGCACACCGGCTGTCCTCTGCTCGGCGATTTCCTCATTAAAGGTACGGTTCACTCATAATATTGGATTTAAATCCAAAATGAAATGTGACTCCTGCTAGTCTGAGCCGAGACTCTGTACGGAGCAAACACTTTCACTCTCAGATTGTAGCGTCCGTCGTCCGACTATGTGTTGATAACAATGTGTTTTATTTCTATAAAAAAAGCGAAACGACGGTGGGGCCAGTGGGTGTGTGCCCGAACACCGTGTAAAACCGGTAACACCAACTACCACGGCAAGCCAACGCCCTACCAGCACTTTTCTGCCAGAAAAAAGGGGCTTTATTGCCAATGAGTGATGGAATATTGCGTCCGATATGAACCTTAGCATATTTGTTAAAAGACAGAGAGAGAGAGAGATCTCCACCAGGTAAATAAAAACAACAGAAAAAGTTATGCTGTTGGTTTCTTATTCTATATTATTATTAAAAAAATATATAGATAATATTTAAATCCCTGCGTGCATTTTTGTTTACGGCCACTAGGGGGTTCAGTGAGCCCCCTGAACCAACGCATTGTGTGTATGAACCTTCTTAGTCCAACATCTTTAGGGAAGTGTAATACCAACTTTAAATTCAACCTTTATTGGAAATATGAAATGTCAGGAAGAAAAGATGGAAAATGAATGAAGAATCCTCAGAATCTGAAAAGTCCATTTGATAGAAGAGGAACTGACCAAAGTAGAAACCTTCCAGGACTTGATTCTGTTTGGAAAGGGTGGGAAACACGATGCTGGAATATGAGACAGAACACTTTTGAAAGTAGCGCCAGGTGTTTGTTTTTGATAAGAGCGTGGCTCGTGGTGTACTGTCCTGTACTTGACTCTTTGATTCTAATGGCTCCAGTGAACACAGTGTACTATCTCCGCCTGCTGCCTCCCTCTCTGATCCGTCTCTCATGTTTTCTGCCATTGTAAGAAGTAGATTGTCCACAACACACTGGTTTTGTAAAATAACCCATAAAGCAGAGGTATTATTTTGTGTTAACCATAAAGGTTACAGTGCATTATCCTTTTGTTACACAATGACCACTTGCTATATATAAAAGTATTGTTTATTTCTAGGGCTGTCAAAGTTAACGCGATAATAACGCATTAACGCAAATTCATTTTAGAGCCACTAATTTCTTTAAGGCATTAACGCAACTTGCGATTTTTAGGTTGTAGCGGCTCAGTTTTAAAGCTAGAGTGAAGATCATATGAAACTAGAACACCTGATGAATCCACTGGTACCAACCAGGTCATACTAGCTTGTCTAAATAACGCTCCAAACTTGCGCTAAATTTTGGCAATTGAAAAACTATCATGGCCATTTTCAAAGGGGTCTCTTGACCTCTGACCTCCAGATCAGTGAATGTAAATGGGTTCTATGGGTACCCACGAGTCTCCCCTTTACAGACATGCCCACTTTATGATAATCACATGACGTTTGGGGCAAGTCATAGTCAAGTCAGCACACTGACACACTGACAGCTGTTGCTGTCTGTTGGGCTGCAGTTTGCCATGTTATGATTGGAGCATATTGTTTTATGCTAAATACAGTACCTGTGAGGGTTTCTGGACAATATCTGTCATTGTTCTGTGTTGTTCATTGAGTTCCAATAATAAATATATACATACATTTGCATAAAGCAGCATATTTGTCCACTCCCATGTTGATAAGAGTATTAAATACTTGACAAATCTCCCTTTAAGGGACATTTAGAACAGATACAAAATTTGCAATTAATCACGATTTTATATTTTAATCAATTGACAGTCGTACCAGAAATATAAGTGTGTTTGTGTGTGTGTGTGTGTGTGTGTGTGTGTGTGTGTGTGTGTTCAGATTTGACTGAGATATGACTCAGACAAGGAGAACAATTCTTGATTCACCTCACAGTTTCAAACCTGTTTTCTAGGAAGACAGAAAATGTAATTCCCCCACTCTGTGTGTCTGTAGTTCAGAGCATGTGATGGGAGATTTATATTTAATAGACATTCTCATCACAAGGAAATCATTTTAGTTGAGGAAACAAATCGATCCCGTGCTCAATTTTTTTTTTTTTAAAGATTATTTTTTTGATAGTGACAGTGATAGTGGTGAAAGGGGGGAGAGAGAGGGGATGACATGCAGAAAGGGCCACAGGCCGGATTCGAACCCCGGGCCGCTGCAGCAAGGACTCAGCCTTTTTGATACATGGGGCGCCCGCTCTACCAGGTGAGCTACCGCGGCGCCCCAGATCCCATGCTCTATTAATAGTTGTGTGGTTACTATTAGTCACATACGTTCTTGAGACACCTCTCTGGCCAAAAGTGGCTTGCAAAATTCACAATCTCTTTCTCTGTGTGTGTGTGTGTGTGTGTGCGTGTGCGTGTGCGTGCGTGCGTGTATGCTCTCTGAGACTGTGTAAAGGTATGGTCAGCCACCATCTGTCAGTGTGAACATGTCCAGTCCTGCTTAGTACAGACATCATATCTGTGTCTGTTCTGCGAGGCAGGAATATGTGTAAAGGATTCCCTGTAAACCACCCCGGTACTGCACTGCTGCGTGTCAAGGAGAGTTCAGACAAGCCAAGCAGAGAGGCTTCCCCCACTGTGCTCTGTTGACTCTCCACTGACTAAGTGAGACTGTGTGCAAACAGCAGTGACCGAACAGCCTCTGCTGCTCACATGGGGCTGAATGTGGCGTTCCTGAACTGGTGCCCAGTCCCCCCACATCCAGCAGCAGGGTGGATGGCAAAGAGGCTCAGCCTTCACAAGCTCTGCTAGGAGTTTCCTGGAGGTTAGAGGCAACAATGGTCCCTTCTCTTGAGCTCATCCCCTCATTGTTTTAGAACTCCGTCCTCCAGTCGTTCCTGCGGCAAAGCTTCTATAAACTGTTTCAGGTGTCCACTTGATTCACTGCAAATAAGCTTTCTCTGCACCAACCCTCAGGCGGATATTGACTGAGGAACAGCAGAATTTGGCCCTGTTCACACCTGGTATTAACATGCGTCCTCAGTGATCGGATCACAAGTGGACAGCTTTAAGTACGTCTGTTCACACCTGGCATTAAAATGTGTCTCCACATGCGTCTTCAGTGACCATTTGTGATCCGATCTCACTTCCCTGCCCCATATGCAAATAAACACGTAGTAAACACACGGCTAATACAGCAGCCATTGTGACGTAATATTACATGAATGTCAGTAGTAATATCCTACATATTCATTAATTTAGGTACATTGTATCAACATCAAAATAAAAGGTTATTGTACCGGCGCTCCCCGGGGACCGCTGCTTTTGCCAGACAACAGCGGGGTACAGCGCTCCAGAGAGCGGGGAGGACAGAGAACAGGTGGGCGGGCGGTCGGATGTCAGCTCTGCGCAAAGCAGCGGAACAAAAACACCGACACAACTCCGACAGTATGATAATAATGCACTTTGCGTGCCTAGTCTACATCCAGTAGAGCACAGAGGCCGTTTCCTGGCTAACAAGCGCCCGTGTCTGCCTGTTTATTCACCTGAGGGGCGCGGTGATCCCACGGATCCCAGCTGGACATCAGATGAGTAGGCGGTCCATAATGTGGCCAAGGACACATTCGTGTACACACTGCTAAAAGAATGTGGCCATATGTGGCCCAGACCACCTCTGAATGTGGTCTGAAAGATCCGATCTCAATGCGTCTTGAGTGTGTTCACACCTGTACTTAGAGCTGATCACTAGTGATCACTGAGGACGCATGTTAATACCAGGTGTGAACAGGGCCATAGTGATGAGGCAGCACATGTTACACGCGCACACGCACACACACACACACACACACACACACACACACACACACACACCATGGCAGAAGACTGTGCTCTAAAGACTGCAGTGTGCTACTAAAGAAATAGCATTTTACATGCTTTCAAATACAGTGCTGTGTGAAGATGCTAGTGCTCATACTGCACCTCTAGTCCCGGGCTATATTCACAAAACACTGTAACAGTTAATGAAGCTCCTAACTGGCCCAGTAAAGGGGGTGTCAGTCCCAACTTGTGTTAGTCTTAACTAAACAGACCTACAGTAGGTCCTAAGGTTTTGCCCTTAGGAGCTACATAATAGGTCCTCTTTAAGTAATACCGTATGATTTGCATCAAACCAAACATTCTCTTCTGACCCCACTTTATTCAACAGGTCAGTAAGTACAGTAATATAATCACCAAATGCAACTGGGAAAGTAATCACAGTATAACATGCAGATGATTCAACAGAAATCAGCTCAAAGGTTTCTCTTTAAGTCCGACTGACAGTAACTCAGACAGTAGATCCCTGGAAATCCCTGTAGCTGACCAAAAGTCCTAACAGAAGAAACACTAGAACAGGGCCTCAGTAGAGAGCAGATCTCCACCTGGTGTGTCTGCAACGACCACTGCTGGAATGTTTGATTGAATGAATACAAACTAGAATAAAAAACACAATACGAGCCACGCATCTATACCGCAAGCGTTCCCACTCGCACGTCTCACGAAACCGACACGCTCTCATTCTAACCGATGCTGCAGTTTTTGGGGCTCCCCAACAAAAGCCCCAGATCAGAGGCAAATCGGCGTTGGCTCGCCACTCGCACATCGGCGCTCCGGCGTCATGTGCGAACTGTTCAAAGAAGCGAGCCGAGAGGCTCGACGACCCCTCACAGACACATTCCAGATATCTAGCATGTTAAATATCTGGATCTGTTGGAGACTCCGGCCACGAGCTACAGCCAATGAGATCGCAGGAGGGGAAACCTGGGGGAGGAGGGGTCGCCTGTAACAACAGGAACTTCCTGTATGTGCTGCATTTGCAACACGGAGCAAAGTTGTTGTTGCACCTAGAGGAATAAGGTGGAAACAGGCTATTTTGTAAAAAGTGCCAACAACAACATCAGCAATGTGTCTCGCGTATGGTATCAGGACATCATGTGTGTTTTCGGGACAAAACGTAGTTTGGAGACCTAATCGGGGATTCCTCCTGGTGAAAGATCTGGTAGTGTGTGACCTCCTGTCTGCGGCCAGTCATGTAGTGTGAAAACCACAACGACTTAAGACTCCTGATTACAAGAAAGCCGGTTGTGAAGTGTGAACGGTACAACGATCTGACGACTTTGACGAGACAAGAGTCCAAACTGAAGCAGTTGTTGATCACTTCTTGATCACTTCAGGCCGGTTAAGAGCAGGGAGGAGTCAGCAGTCAATGACGGTATAAAACAGTCAAACAAAAAATGTGAATCACTGCAACCACAAGAGCTCCTTGAGCATACAGTCATTAGGTTGATGGGTCCAGTAGGATGTAAGATTAGCTGTGGACAGACAGACAGGAAGACAGACACAGAGATGCACGTGACTGAATACAATGGCCCAATCCCAATGTCCCCCCTAAAGCCTTCAGCCCTGAACCTGAACCTGAACCTGAACCTGAACCTGGACCCTCAGGGACTTGACTGGCGTCACCTGGTAAATGGTTGAGTGGGAGAGGCTGCAAGGGCTTGAAATGAAACTAGGATGATAAACAAATCTTTGTGTTGTGTACAGGCCTGTTCCCTTTTGAAAAGTGTTTCCTGATGGAGCAACAGACTTGAACCCAACACCATCAGAATTTACTTTTAATGTTGCATGATGAAGATGTCACGGTGGAAAGAGACATTATTAGGCCTTCTAACCACCAGCCAAAGAATAATATGTTCAGTGTCAGTTCAAATGTTCTATGTTATTAAAGGATCCGTTGCTACACATCTGTAAATGTACAGTAGCTACATACTGTACACAGAACAAGTTGAAGGATTTATTCAAAATACTGCAGCAGTCTGCTCAGGCTTTGTGTAACACTCATTTGCTTAGACAAAGTAGGTGTAGCTCCTCTCTGGTGATGATAGTGCAGAGAAACAGAAGTCTGTCAGAAGCTCTTCCTCAGTCTCTGCTCCGGCTCCCCTTTAGGCTCAGTAGCAGAGGATTGCCTCAGCAGGTTCAGGTCAAAACAACAGGAGAGCTCCATGGACTCATTTCATAACAGGCTGTTGTTGGGAAACTTCTTTTGATTCGTTCTGCTTTTATGATGACAAGATTCCCACTTTCTGTTTCTTGTAATGGCTGAGAGCTTCAGTATAATCCTGTATAGTTTTATCAAGATGTATTCTGTCATTTATTCTGTCATTGGTTCTTTTTTTCTTTCATTCCATCCAAGGTATCCATTCATTGTCAGAGAGTGATTCACTCATCCATCACCTGTTCACATCACACATACTGTCAGTCTACCACTCACCACAAAAGCTACTGAGTCACTCTGTCATCACCACAGATGGGTTTTAATTTCAACACATTCAAAATTGTAGTGCAAGATAGTCACCAGAGTTAAAATATGTATATAGGCCTATAATAATGGAGGAGGGCCCTGCAAACGCTGGCTATACGCATTGCATTGCAGTGTCGGTCTGTCTGTTGGCCTGTCAGTCCACCACTTGATCCATTAACATTGCATCTAGCGCCATCATCAGGTCAAAACTTCAATATATCCAATACTTTGGTTCATGACCATACCTGTGAAGCTAATGGCATTCCCACCATCTTAAGATGTACTATTAGTGCTAACTACCAAATGCTAGCATGCTAACATGCAGGTAATTATGGTAAACATTGGTAGAAATCAACATGTTAGCATGGTCATTGTGAGCATGTTACCAAGCTAATGTTAGCAGTTAGCTCAAAGCATGGCTGTCTAAGTACAGCCTCACAGAGCTGCTAGCATGGCTGTAGACTCAGTCTATTGTTCCGTGACAATGTTATGATGAACCATTGATAATACATTCTGCTCACTTTCTCTGTAGAACCCGTTCTCACTCCCAACTCGTCTGATACCGACGCTTGGTCAGGCGTCTGATACCGACACAGCGAGGCACCCTTTAGTGTCTGTATGAGACGCACCAGGCTTTCAACTTACTCCAATGTAAACCCATTCACTTCATTATTAGACGGTCAGAGCAACTGACAAAAGTATAAAGAGCTTGAAGGTCCCTGTAGGATGGATGGGTCAGACAAACACAGGACTTTCACCCAGGAGAGCCTAAACCTACCCAAGTAGTTTGGTTGTGTAAGTAAACCCCAAAACTAAATAAACCTACAGTGGCAGTTTATTACGAAAAGAGACTTTATGCATGTAACAAGTGGAAACTGACACGCCGTCCCTGACACGTCCTAAACTGACTCTAGAGGGTAACTACTGTAGAGTGTCATAGGTTGAAGCGTAGGGCCACTGACCAAGCGCTGGTATCTGACGAGTTGGGCGTGAGAACGTGTTGTTGTAAGGACTAAACTTTGATGACATCACAGCTGCATATATATAGTGTATATATATATATATATATATATATATAGTGTATATATATATATATATACTAGAAAACCTAAGGAATCCATTGGTACTCACCATGTCATACTAGCTTGTTGCATGGAGGCTAAATAACGCTCCAAATTTTTGCCATTTTCAAAGGTGTCCCTTGACCTCTGACCTCCAGATCAGTGAATGTAAATGGGTTCTATGGGTACCCACGAGTCTCCCCTTTACAGACATGCCCACTTTATGATAATCACATGCAGTTTGGGGCAAGTCATAGTCAAATCAGCACACTGACACACTTACAGCTGTTGTTGCCTGTTGGGCTGCAGTTTGCCATGTTATGATTGGAGCATATTGTTTTATGCTAAATGCAGTACCTGTGAGGGTTTCTGGACAATATCTGTCATTGTTTTGTGTTGTTAATTGATTTATAATAATAAATATATACATTTGCATAAAGAATCTCCATTTAAGGTACATTTTGAACAGATAAAAAATGTGCGATTCATTTTCGATTAATCAGGATTAACTATGGACAATCATGCGATTAATCACGATCAAATATTTTAATAAATATGTTTTTCTCTCAAAAAAATATAAAGTGTTTTTGGACTTCCGTGCCTGACATCAGTGACTGCAGAACGTCACACTGTAATACATCCATGCAGTACGTATCATTGGTTAATGTTAGGTGCTTTTGTCCCTTTATCAACTAGTCTACATGGTGTCTTAAGCTCCAGCCCAGTCAAGTGTCTGTGAGTGGATTTTGAAACACAGGGTTAAATGAATGGAAACCAATAGTAAAAACACATTCAACAATCTGCAACTCTATTGTATGCTTTGGAAAACTGTAGACACTGTATTCAGATTGTATAAGATCCCTTCTCTGAAGTGAAACTGTAGAGTGAGGTATAATAACTGTGTCTCAGTGTAGGCGTGTTGAGGTGTGGGCTGACAGGCCGCATGATGAACAAGCCGATGATGAGTAAGCAGCTGGTTTCTGTGGAGGAGGAGATGAAAGATCAGTGGCACCCAGCAATAAGGCCCTGCATGGAGGGGACTGTGCTCCAGAGATCCTGCTGAAGGTATCCTGATCACAAAGTCTTTTCTTTACTTCCAACAACTCATGATCTTCACTTCACAGCGGGCCTCTTTCCTGCAGTGATTGGATGGTAGAATGAGTGATTTGAATGTCCTCACTGACACATTCCTCAGCACAATCTTTCATGAATTAGTTGAGAGAGAGAGAGATTCAGTATTCTGCAGGTACGCTGCCTCTAACATAGCAGGAAGCAGGGAGCAGATCTGTCCCTTTACCGAACGTCGACAAACAACCGACAGCTGCTTTCATTTTAGTGTCTGTATTTGATTTATGTCATAGTGAGTAATTGAATTCAGAGGGAAACTACGGTATATCAAATATACACATAGACCAAAATGATCTTTCTACATCACTGTGAGCTGAACACAGCTGAAGAAGATCCAAACCAAAGACAGGAACAGTCAAAGTAATCAAAGGTGCAATGTGGAAGATCTGGCCAGAATTTTAGTTTAAAACATTCAAAAAGTGAACTACCATTATCAACGGAATGTGAAGAGGTCACAGTGTTGATGTTATGTCAAAGACGTCTATGTATTGTGCTGCAGAGATATCTACTGATATTAGCATGCTAACCAGCTAGCCGCGGCCCGTCCTGTCTTGTAATACCACTTGTACCTCTAGAGGTGATGGTGAGTCAATAGCCATGTTTCCATTCACATATTTTTATGCACATTTTGAAGTACCACATTAGAAAAGCTGTATGAAAACAGCAACATTTGATGAAACTTCCTCAATTGCGAAAAAAGTTTTTACGCTCGCTTGAGGTGGTTTTTGCCCTCATCAGAAAAGAGCTGATGCACTAATTATGGATTATGGATCATGGAAACGCCTTTGTTGAATAAATTCTGACGTAGCGAACATTTGACTCACATGACTGATCAGCTGTTTTCCACTGTCGGCATCTTCTCAGATATATATTTATAAGGGCTGTCAATTGATTAAAATATTTAATCATGATTAACTGCAAATTAATCACACATTTTTTGTCTGTTCAAAATGAACCTTAAAGGGAGATTTGTCAAGTATTTAATACTCTTACCAACATGGGAGTGGACAAATATGCTGCTTTATGCAAACGTATGTATATATTTATTATTGGAAATCAATTAACAACACAAAACAATGACAGATATTGTCCAGAAACCCTCACAGGTACTGCATTTAGCATAAAACAATATGCTCCAATCATAACATGGCAAACTGCAGCCCAACAGGCAACAACAGCTGTCAGTGTGTCAGTGTGCTGACTTGACTATGACTTGCCCCAAACTGCATGTGATTATCATAAAGTGGGCATGTCTGTAAAGGGGAGACTCGTGGGTACCCATAGAACCCATTTACATTCACTGATCTGGAGGTCAGAGGTCAAGGGACCCCTTTGAAAATGGACATGAGTTTTTCCTCGCCAAAATGTAGCGCAAGTTTGGAGCGTTATTAACCTCCTTCACTACAAGCTAGTATGACATGGTTGGTAACGATGGATTCATCAGGTTTACTAGTTTCACATGATACCAGTATCTTCACTCGTTCAAACTGAGCCTCTACAACCTAAAAATAGCAAGTTGTGTTAATGTGTTAAAGAAATTAGTGGCGTTAAAACAAATTTGCATTAAGGGGTTATTATTGCGTTCATTTTGACAGCCCTAATATACAGTATATGTTGTCTCCGTCTCTGAACAACATGAAACATTGCTAATACCAGCTTATATGAAAGAACAATTCAAACTTGCCAAATTGAAACAAATTCCTGAAGCCCTCTCTCCATTTTTCTCTCGTAGATGGTTAGATGACCAAGCCGACTTGTTTTGTTTCCAGTTCACCACCTTTACTTCTTCTACTCTGTTTACTGGCAGATTACAGCCATGTGCAGCCTATAGTGCCAATTTCTGACCAAACTACGCTGTAGCCGACAAGCCCAGTTTATTCGCTCCAAACCAGTTGATGGAAACACGCCTAACTAGCATTTATTTTTTTGCGACATTTTAAAGGTTTGCTTAAAATTTGCTTGACAACTGAATGGAAACACAGCTACTGTAGCGTCCTGTCTGTCCTCAGTCCAAAATGAGAGGACGAAGAAGTAGAGCTGCCCTGAGGGCTTTTGAATTACGTTGAAGGGTACAGGCTCTGTGTAGGTTTTGATAGTTTGTTTAAATCCAAAGCGATAGAAACAGGAAAACTACTTGGAGCGGCTGTGGCTCAGAGGGTAGAGCAGGTTGTTCACCAATCGGTAGGTCGGTGGTTCGATCCCCGGCTGCTCCGGGTCACATGTCGGTGTGTCCCTGAGCAAGACACTTAACCCCAAATTGCTTCCGAAGGCTGAGCCATCAGTGTGTGAATGAGTATTTAGATTAGATCCTGATGGGCAAAGTTTGCACCTTAGCAGCCTCTACCATCAGTGTATGAATGTGTGAATGCTGACATGTCGTGTAAAGCGCTTTGAGTGGTCGGAAGACTAGAAAAGCGCTATATAAGTCCAAGTCCATTTACCATTTACTTGTATTTTTGTTTAGTCCTCCCCGCCACCAGGATACTACTTTGCCGGGAGGAGGGCGGGCGGTGGCTCTGGGAGACGGGCCTTTAGTCAGCGGTTAGCTGTAGCAGCTAGCATTCAGCCAGCGCAAACGTCAGCACTGTGAGTCACAGCGGGCCACAGCAGCTCTGGATCTAACTCGTGTAACGGATCCGATCGGGGAGTCAGGGCAGTCCCACGGGATCAGACCCCCGGGATCAGACCCCCGGCGCTGGGGTTTGTCCTACAGCTCAGCTAAGTGAAGGTCTGTCTCCTGGAGCTGCCCCTCCTCTCCTCCCGGTGAAGTAGTCTCCTGCATCATGAAGCTCTGGTAGCTCTGAGTAACTGGAGCTCCTTCCACCTGACAGAAGAGAGACTACAACTCTTTATTTTCTATTCTGTCATCCTGCGCTCCTACCGAGCATGATTAACTGTTGATGCCAGTTATTACTTCTTCTTAAAACCATAGAGTCAACTCGGGAAGGGTAGTTTTGATATTATGATGTGCTGAGGGAGGTTTTTTTGCAACACTAACCATGTTGTGATCATAATCTGTAATTCTGCAGCATTTAGTGTCATTTTCCTCTAGTTCTTTTCTCCACACTGATCGGTCCTGAGCACTTCATGCAACAACTGAACGTTATGTTGATGTGAACATGCATTTGAATGCATGTTAGAGATCATACCATCAGGTTAAAGCAGGCAGGGGGGGCTGACTGTAGCTGCCCCGTGTCTTCTGGCTTTGATTTACTTGTTTCATTTTTCAGTTTTAATACTGAACTGACACTCCGGGTCAGTGAGCTGTCCAGGTCACGGGCCTGGAGTACAGTTAAGAAAGGACTGGCATCTGATCAGCTTTATTTGAGCTGATTCTGATGTATTAAAGTATACCCAGAACAGCCCCGTTACAATCCCTATCGACTCTGGATAGGATTTATTTTTACTATATTTCCCAGCCCCTCAAACATTCTCTGATTCAGCTTCTTATTTGTGAGGATCTTGTTTTTGTCATATATGACTGTAAATTGAATAGCTTAAGGTTTAGACTGTTGGTAAGACAACACAAGCAAATTGAAGACATAACCGTGGCCTCTGAGAAAATTTCAAACAATCTTTTAAACATTTCATAGATGGAACGATCCATTGATTAATCGAGAAAATAATTGTTATTTTCAACCCTAAACAGAAATGAATGAAATTCTAGTATTTTTTTCAGTCTCAACACCAACAAGTTGTGACATCTCTGAACATTTCAAGTATCCATACTGTTATAAAGACACACTTTAATGAGAATAAAGTCATCATATTTCAAGAAAAAAGTCATAATATTACAAGAATAAAGTCGTAATTTAATGAGAATAAAGTCATCATATTTCAAGAAAAAAAGTTGTAATATTACAAGAATAAAGTTATTTAATTAGAATAAAAAGAATCTTCCTGTCCTAACATCTGCTGGTATGATAGTATCCCCTTCAGCGCTGCTCTTCTTCAGAGGTGGAAAACACCGGAGCTTTCTGATTCACCCGAAACACACTCCGTGGTGATGACGTGTCTGGTGTAACCGGAGGGAAGTGCTGTCAAATTAGATTCTGCAGAAGGTGCAGTTAGGGAGGTAAGCCTACCTGATGCCGACCTGGCCATGATTTTATTATATGTATTTTGAACTTATTTGTTTGCAAATGAAGAGTTTTATTTATTTATCCATACAAGTTTATCATATTTAATGTTGCTGCTGGCACTGCAGCTGCCTTCAAAGGGTTAACAGCAGTGTTGACAGAGAGCCATGTGCCTCACCACGCAGTGTTTCTAAGCGACGGTGCTCTCAGGTTGACCCGCGGCCCCCGGGTGGGGGGGCGTTCACTGAGCAGGTAGAGAAACACACCTCCCACCAGGGATTGCTTTTCATTTTCCCACCGGTTCAAGCGGAGCTGCTGTTAGTCTCTCTCCTGATGTTTCACTTTGTTTCCCCTCGCAATCACAAAAGCTTTTACGCCATCATGTTTTTCTCTGATTCAAAGGGAGCGCAGTGGTTTCAAAGTGCTCCGTTTCCCTTTAAGCTCCTGGTAAAAAGTCAGTTATTTATTTTCCCTTTTTCCATGTCCTCAGGTGTTGTGTGAGCTTATCAGTTAAATCGTACCCATGAACTTCCTTTTACAAGCTGCTGGTTTGTGTAATCTGCTGGAATGTGGCTGATGTTTGATGCAGGATGACATCATTCAGCGTGTATTGAGTTGAGCTCTCAGTTCAGTCAGTTAAACAGTTCAGACAGGAACTTTCTGGAAGGCGGTCTCTCTGATTTGATCTGAGGGATCAGAAAGCCATTATCACGTGTTGTATGCTGTGTCTGCAAGTCAAGGAGCTCAGAAGATCTTTGTCTTCTCTCCTCACTGTAAACACACACCATCATGCTTCTGAGGATACAATAACACTCAGTGGATTTAACTGAGCCCTGAACCATAGGCTGTAGAGTCGCTGACATCATCCACAGAAATCCATATTTTGGTAAGGAGGGTGGGCCTGGGTGCACGGGGAAAAACAAGTGACCTTCACCTTAACTGACTCCTGTCAAGCAAGTATACTCCCATTATAATATATTGATACCAATAGCCGTATCGGAAATACGTCTGATACTGCCATCAATTCGGGATCAGGTATCGGCGAGTACGCCAGCTTATGCACTGATCCAATACTTTATTAATCCAGAAAAAAATCAACTTGTTTAACTGAAAATCAATTTGGCTTCGCCACTCCAACACTGTGCTGTTGCCCTGGATGTGTCATGGCTGCCACAGGTAACTACTGTTTGAGAGCAGCAAAGACGAACTGATTGCAGCTAGTTTGTCACGTGATGATAGCAAACAACCACAGTGTGGTGCTAGTGGAGAGTGTAGCGGTAGTCAGAGCGAGGAAAAGGTCAGCCGTTTGGCAACATTTCACAGTGGAAAATCCAACAAGTAAATATGTTTTACAAAGACTTTAAGATAGTAAACCCTTTAAAGGGACTGTCTGTAAGAATCACAAATGTCTTGTTAACAGCGACACCTGTGGCCGTTAACTCAACGAAAGTCAGCGTCCTGTTCCTCGTGCTTGTGCTCGCTCTACATAGACATGAAGGAGCATCGCTCAACACAGTGAGGAGACACACGTCAGCTAAAAGCACAATATCACTCTATATTTCAGCTGCTTGGCAGTAATGTTAGCTGACCAGACGAAGGTCTCTCCATGAATCAATGCTGATCCTAGTGTTGGCTTTTCCTGCCTCAGCCTCCCGACCGCGGCCGGAGGGAACAGGGGAGACACCGGAGTTTTGGTCGGAGACGATAACGTTTCTCTCTGCGGAGCCCCGTCACTTCACAAGACACGGGAAACCTCTGTTGGTCTGGAGGAGCTGCAGCAGTTATTTCTGCACAAACATCCACTGTACATTCACTAGATATTCTCAGAGCTACTAACTCTTCTGCAGTGTGGAGTGAGCAGCATGCACGTGAGGTGGAGCGAGCTGAGTGAAGGCAAGCAGGCAGGCAGAGGAGCAGAGGAGCAGAGTACAGCAGAGACTCCGGCCCTGGAGACCAA
>CAKALU010005299.1:0-14749 GCA_916700995.1 Hozukius guyotensis | reverse complement strand
AAGCACACTTTATAATTTTAGATTTAATGGGTTATGACTTCTCTATTTTTAATATCTTAATTCAGGATGGGAAGCTGTAACGCAGCGCTCCCAGTGGTTGTACACCAGGTGTGTGGACCTGCAGTTCAGGGTGGGAGTTTTTCCCTTAACTACCACCTGAGCTGACTGAACAGTGAAGCAGCTGCAGCAGAGTCCACTGTGGACTTACCGAGTTCCTGAAGATCAGCACGGGGGCAGAGAGGCGATGTGTTTCACACCGGACAATCAAGAGGAACGTCCCAGAAGATACTGTTCCTCTTCACATCTGTTTAAAAGAAGCAGGGGGTTAACAGTGGGTGGTTTAGAGATCAAGATGTTCAACTCAACAACAAGCTGCTGTAATGTGACCTGATTACTTTCTTATACTGTAAGTTAGACAGAAGAGTCAATGAATCATTAGTACCATTAGGGAGGGATTATTTTACAGCCAGTGTGGAGAGGATACAACGTCCAATAACTCCAGTATGTGTATGTCCACCCGCTTCGACTGTAATCAGTCGCTATAAGCACCATAGATGTGGGTCATTAGGGGCCTGCTACGCCTACTATGTTGTAAAAGTGAAAGAGAAACTTAAAAGCAACATGTTCTAACACATAAAACTGAATGAACTCAAACAAAACAGCTTCTTTAGGTTTAGGCAACAAAAACTCTTAAAGTTTAGGGAAAAAATATATAAATAAATATATAAATATGGAGTTTCACGCCGTCAATACCACAGCGCTTGGCTTCCACTTCTCCTCCTGTCATAATTAGTACGGTCACTAGTGGTCACTGTCGACTTCTTTTATACCTTCTTTTGGTGATCTACCATGTGAATAAATGATAAAACCTACTATTGGGTGTGGTAGGCCCCTATTGACCCACATCTATGGTGTTTATAGCGACTGATATCGCATATTTAATGGCCTGATAATGGTGTAATCGGCGCAATATATTAAAATAGACTTGGACTTATCTTTTAATGTTGTACAGGAAAGTGAATTTCCACTGAAGAAGGTATACGCAATATACCCGGAAACTAACAGAGTGAATGACTGCATAGTTGTAAGTTCTTGTTTTTGTCACCCGATGAGCGGAAAATGTGTTGAAATGAGTCATGTTGCAGTAAGTTGGAACTGAGATATGAACAACGGAACTCTCACTCTGTCACTATTTTGCAAACATAACTACCATGCAGGTCGACAGTAAATTCAACAAACTATATACTAGTAGCTGTCTTATGTTTAATCCTGAATGGATGAAGACATACAATATCATCAGTAGTTGAGTGTTAGCTGTTTATCTTTGTGTGACTGAAATAATAAACATCTCAGATAGTACGAGAAATGATGATGACAAACTTTAAATACCAACCTCTCTTCTGACTGAAGTCAGCATTGTTGCTGTTGTTCTCATTCGTCTCCTTCAGCGACTCCACTGATGTCTTGTTGGAGACAACGCCTTCGTCATCAGTTTTCTCCTCCACACTCGGCTCCACAGGTGCAGGAGGACTCGGCTCAGCGACGACGTCCTCTTTGGGTTTGTCCTCGGAGTTGTCTGGGGATGGCGCCGGAGCTGCAGACTCAGCGCTGGGATCAACAGCAGATTTAACAGCCTCAGCTGTGAAGGACAACAAAAGCAATCCACATTGCTTTTTCATTAAAACTGTTGGACACATACAAGTGAAAACAATATGTGGATGAATTAAAACAACACACAGCTTGAGTCATAATGGAATAAACTGGAAAAACTCAACATTTATGTCGTGTCTTTTTAACAAGAAGTTAGACTGTTGCAATGAATTAATTGCGTAACGTTGTTGAGACATCATTTAAACTTCTGTGACACTGCAGATTTGATGATTGGTTCACTGCGTTCTGCACTTAACACCCACATAATAACAGTATTTCCACTCATATAGCCTGAAGTGGTTTTTGCCCTATCTGACAGTCTGGGGGGAGATTTCTCTCGGGCGAAGGTATTTCAGGAGGCCACCATGTTGGTAATGAGGCAGCTGATTACTGACCAGTTCCTAATGAGCTACAGCCATGCAGCTGTTGGAGGCTGTGGGAAAGTAGGGCGGCCCCATCATTATCTGACCCAGGGTTAGGTGGAGGGAAAGCGGAGATGAAGGGGAGAGGAAGGTGAGTAAGATGGCTCCTCGGGCGTCTTTCCAAGCTTCAGAGAATCATCACTTCTGTCTGGTTTATGGCGGATGACTAGACGCTGCACAGGTGGACTCTTGACCTGACCTTTAGTATACACACACCGGACATGTGATCTGTAGTTTGTACTTGTTGTTATGTTCAAAATCATTAGGTTAGAATGCAATATTTAAATCAATAGTTTGATACCACTCTCATGTTCGTGTCTTACGTACTGAGATAGAGCCAGGTGGCAATTATCTCAGCTTAAAGACTGGAAGCAGGAAGAAACTGGTAGCCTGGCTCTCTCCAAAGTAAAGAAAAATGCTTACCAGCACCTCCAAAGCTCACTAATTAACACTTGGAGAACAACAGCTGGGCGCAGTGACAACCCAGAGCTTTTCAAGAATGAAACTCTCTAAAATATCTCAACAACTAACAGATGGATTGCCTTGAATCCATCATTTGGTACAGATGTCCATGATGCCCAGAGGATGTGTCCTAATAACTTTGGTGGCTTTTCATCTAGCGCCATCATCAGGTCAAAATTTCTGATTGTCCAATACTCTGGTGTAATCATAGACTGTATATAAGAAGTGGACATAGTCACCGTGACGTCACCCATTGGTTTGCGGACTGCCGTTTTGAAGCCTCGAGTTCGGCATTTTGGTTTTTGAAACCAGAAGTGACCCGAGAGGGTGGAGCTAAGTACGACTGAACGCTGAATAAGACATTTTTTTGGCGACCAAAATGTTAATATCAAGTTTCATGAACGAAAACCCACTGTGAAAGGGTTAAAGTTTTAAGATGAAAACACGGACAACACCGTAGTAGCGACCTGTCAATCACAAGGTAGCCACATGCTAAGCATCCCCTGCTTTATGGTCTATTTGACTCTAAATGGGACCATAATTTACTAAATGAACATCATGCTGTATTGAAGAAGACTTAAACTAGCAACTGAGACCATAAACTCATGTTTACAATATTTACTGAGGTAATAAATCAAGTGAGAAGTAGGGTCATTTTCTCATAGACTTCTATACAATCAGACTTCTTTTTGCAACCAGAGGAGTCGCCCCCTGCTGGCTGTTAGAAAGAATGCATGTTTAAGGCACTTCTGCATTGGCTTCACTTTTCAAACCCGGAGGTAGCCCACTGGATGTATTGTATGGCCAAGTACCTGCAAAACTAGGGAGGGTCGTCAGCTTGATTGAGCTCACCTGGGTGTTCCAGGTTATAAAAGTTGCCCAATGTGTTAATTCTCTCTCCCTTCTTACAGCCACATCCCGCCTGCCTCACCTTCTTTTGGTTCTGCACCTTCAACACCTCCACAGCACGCATGCCAGACATCCATGCACTTCGTTAATTTGCAGACGTTGCTGATCTACACACCCCATTGTTCATTTGAGTTAATAAATTATGTTTGGTTTTAGGTATAACCTTGCGTTGACTTCCTTTTTGTCACATTCCCTGAGCCAGTTTATGACAATACACATCCAACACCTGTCTGTGCACCTTAATGGATATCCTGTATGTTCTTCTCTGTGTCAGTTTTCTTGGCCTGTGTTTTTTATGACTTGCAGTTTTATTTTGTATTATACACATCAGTTATACCAAGATGACACATTCGATTTCAGAATGACTCAAACTCCCCACCTCCACCCCCACCACTATCCAACACGGAAACAAGAGGGGTTTATCTGCATGTTGTAATAGGTGCAGCTTGCAACGTATTTGGGTACTAACAGTCTAATTTTCTTCTTACATTATACTTGTTGCCCAGTGTTGCATAAGTTACCTTAGGTCTCAGTTTGCACAATGATGTGATGTCTTTCTGTGGTTTAAAGATGCTTCTCATCATCACTGAAGGAAACAAGCCACAAACATTCAAGTAGCTTCCACTTTAGACGCAAAAACAACTTCTCAATGTGATAACAGCTGCTCATTATACTACAGTCACATTAGCGATATATAGCAACCCAAAGAGGATGAGGGGAGCGTTTAAAGGAAGTCAGAGGTGTGAGATGTGTGAAGTTGTGGCTGTTTGTGGTTATTTTCAGTCTTCTTTTGCATACAGACATGTCTAGTAGGTGCTGCAGAATATTAGCTTTGATCTCTTGTCACGGTGATTTTGTAATTCAAACTTTGGCAAGCGTCTAGCTAATTCAGCATTCACTTCACCAATTGAAACACTTGAGGTAAAACAGGTGTGTTTGAGTGCACTGGACAAGCAGTCATTATCAACCAAATCAGATTCTTCTTCTTGTCATCAAGTTGAATCTAAACAGCAGTAACAAACCCAGGTGCATGATTAGATATCTGGCTGCCCACCAGCTCTGATTACTCACAAAATGCCTTTTTTTTTTTTTTTTTCAATGAGAGGAAGAGAACCATTTGAAAGGTAGCTGCTTTTCAAAGCGGACATCAGCACTGTCCATTGAAACAAAGTGTGGCCCAGGGCAGAGAGGCAGGCCCAGGCATGAACTGTACATTTCACCTTTCTAATCCAGCCTGGGAAGACGTCTTTGAGTAAAACAGGAACACTTCATTCAATCTCAGACAAATGAAAACATGAAATGAAAAGAGGAGAATAAACACTTGTGCTTTCTAAGCATGCACGTATTGCACTATATGGCACAAAATGTCTGGTTAAAAATGTAGCAGAAAATATTCAAATTATAGAGGAAGTCATCCTCTTGAAATTGTGTTACCCAACATCTGGATTTAAAAACTTGCTGACTTGCTGCTTGGTATGCTTTTTTAATCAGAATTTGAATTATATATATTATATTTTTATTATATGTATTCTATATATTATATATGAGGTGTCAGCTGCAGTTGTGGCAAACTGAACAAGCTTGTCATTTGTTAACTTGGCTTCCATTTCCACCATGTGGTAGACATGAGTACTGCAGGCTTGTCTCTTATAATAACGGACCATTGGGTGTGAGACACTTTACGTCACAGACATTTCAAAATTTTCCGAGTTAGTCCTTCTGAATTCATTTGAGCAAGTTGTTTTTCAAGCTCTGTGTGAGTCAGGCTGCTGCGCAGACTTTCAGATTTCCTTCCTGTAAAAGTCACACCTACTGTGCTTACAATCAATTCATTAACATCTTGTGGTTTGACAAAGTTGCTTGACATGTAGTAAAAATCTAACATTATTTTATTTCATATTTGTTACGCTGACAAATCAATGTCTGTAGTGGAGAACAACACTTGTTCTATTCAACACTACAATGTTCTGTATGCCTGCAGGATGTTCACACTATCTCACAGAATCTCTCCGTGTTAATTTAGAGTGCGGAGAGCTCATAAACTCTACTTCCTTTTATTCAGTTTAACTGATCTTAAGAAAGAGGAAGGAAGATAGCACACAATTAGCCCACAAAACATTTATAAATTCCAACTCTATTGGCTAAAACTCAAACTGTGAATGTCCTTTTCTCTGAGCTCCATTGATACACAATAAAAGATGCTGATGATCAGTCAGAGGTTTGTTCTTACCTTTCTGCTCCTCCTGTACTTCAGGTTTGGCCTCTGGTTCTTGTGGCCATTTAGCAGTAGTTTCTGTACTTTCAAAGGTTAGCAGACCTGAAAAGCATACACAGATCAGGATATATAAATGTTTCTGCAACAACAGAATAGCACATTTAGATTCATAACACTGTTGTTAAGATACAATAATGTGGGTGTGCCTGACTGACCGTTCTGAGGTGCAGCATCAGCAGGCAACTCAGGCTCCACGGTGCTGAGAGGGATGTTGGCTTCATCCGGTCTGGACGTGAAGTCGACAGAATAGCGCTGTAAGAAGAGGGGATTCAGATACACACATATTAGTGCCACAAAATTGAAGGAATGGTTCGACATGTCAGTACGCTAAATATGAAGTAGGGGTGTCGCGATATACCGATATTGACGATAACTGTGATATTTAAAAAGGAAATATTGATATCATGTTAATAATACACATATGATAATATTGTGTAAATAATCCAGCGCCTCTTAAAGTGGCAGTAGGCAGTATATTTTTTGGCATCATTGGGCAAAAATTCCATAATAACCTTTCAGCATATTGTAATTCAAGTGTTCTGAGAGAAAACTAGATTTCTGCACCTCCTCATGGCTCTGTTTTCAGGCTTTAAAAAAATCCTTGCTGTGCTCCGGTCATGTGACCGGAACTTGGCGTTCCTTCACCAGATTTCACAATGGCTGCTGCGTCACAAACTTTCTCATTTTACAGCTAAACAGTACACTACAAGATGATTCTGAAAACATTCGAGGCGAGAAATAGGCATTAACGTAACATAATATTGATTCATATTTGATCAGCGCTGCCTAGTTTGACTGTTTGGTCGGAGTTTGCGAGTGATTGACAGACGGCTCTCATAGACAGCAGATGGACAGCAGATCCCAGATCAGCTCTGACTGCTTGTTTTCCTCCGGTCTGTGAAATCTTGCAGATGCCGTTAGGAGCACCGGAGGACACAGAGACAAATGTTTTTTTTCACGTTACCTGTTTCATGTAATACTGTCAGGATATAGCGACCGTCTTATAAAATTAACTTTTTTAAATCATATTTGCTCCAATCTCGCCTACTTCAGCTTTAAATCATTTTATATGTAGGCTACAGTTATGGTTACAGACTATGTCTCCACCTCCCTAAACTCATATTTTGAGTGTCGTTCATTTACTAAAAAGAGACAAAATGCACAATAAACATAGTTTAAGATGAATTTGACTGATATTATTATTATTATTATTATTATTACTTATATTATTATTATTATTAATAATAATAATAATAATAATAATAATGATAATTTTCTATAGATATCGCGATATTATCGTCATAGTGAATTATTTTGGCCATGTTAATCGTGTATTGAAAATCAGCCCTAAAAGCTACTGCCAGCAGGTGGTTAGCTTAGCTTAGCATAAAGACTGGAATAGCTTTGTTAGCTTGTCTCTGTCCAAAAGTGGAAAAAAATCTGTCTACCCACACCTCTAAAGCCACTAACTAACACGTTATGTTTCATTTGTTTCATCAGTAAGCCAAGAAATAACTATTCCTTGTTTGATAGTGGAAGCCAAGAGCTAAGGTACTAACCCTTCCTCTCTTCCGTGCGAAGTAGCAGGCAACTCCAAATCCAAGGGCTACGATGATGATCACAACCAAGATGATAATGCCTGAAGGAAGGTAAAAGTTTGTTGTATAATATTTATAAAGTCGACATTTGCTCAAATTGAGGCTATGCAACGTGGCCCCAGACACAGACAAATATCTACTGTTTATGGCTAAACTTACAGTTAGCCTCAAAAATACACTGAGGTTTGATATCGTGTGATATCGTGTGCTGGAGTACATTTAAATGTAACTCACCGGTGCTGTCACCTCCTGTCTTAGCATCGGGCTTAGCCGTGGTAGCTGTACAAAAAATACAAAAGAAGTTTATATTTCAAAAGAGAAAAACGTCAAATCAAACAATGAATATTAAGCTAGAATAGGATGCCAGTAGCTATAAACCTGCGAATGAGAAGTCAAATTGTTTATTGTCAGAGGGGAAAACACTAAAAGAAAAGCAAAAGATAGGTACAGTGGGGTCACATTTTCTGACAACAGCCGTCAGAAATGGTGACCTCAAATGTTGCTAGCTAGCTCCTCCGCGGTAACAGATTTCGGTGTAACACCTGTCCTGTTCACCGAATTCAATTCATTATCAATTACATATTCAACTGGTTTAAAGTTGCATTAACAGATTTGCTTTGCCACTTTGGGGCAGAAAAACAAGCTCAAAACAAAACAGTGATACAAGTCCAATATTCACTTTCCTCAGTCTCTGTCAACTCCAGAGGGAAATATCTGGCTGTTTAGCTGCTAAATGCCCCACTGTGTTCACCTGCTAGTTGCTAACTTTGTCTGTCAGCCCTTTAATTATAGTGTACATTATCAGAGTTTTTGGTGAGAGTGAACCAAAACAGTAAAGTTGTAAAACTGAAAACAATAAGTTAAAGATGCTAAAATGCTCTGTAGAGCTGCAGTCACCTTTCACAGTATGTAGGCCTGTGATCCATTGTTTATCAAAAATATTGTTATATTAAAATCAGGGCTCGATAATAATGCGTTAACGCAAATTTGTTTTTAACGCAACTTGCAATTTTTAGGTTGTAGTAGGCTCGTCGCGAAGGAGGTTAAATAATGCTCCAAACTTGCGCTAAATTTTGGCGAGGAAAAACTGGCATGGCCATTTTCAAAGGGGTCCCTTGACCTCTGACCTCAAGATATGTGAATGAAAATGGGTTCTCTGGGTACCCACGAGTCTCCCCTTTACAGACATGCCCACTTTATGATAATCACATGCAGTTTGGGGCAAATCATAGTCAAGTCAGCACACTGACACACTGACAGCTGTTGTTGCCTGTTGGGCATGTTATGATTTGAGCATATTGTTTCATGCTAAATGCAGTACCTGTGAGAGTTTTTGGACACAAGTTAAAAATAAAAAAATATATAAATAAATTTGCATAAACAAGCATATTTGCCCACTCCTATGTTGAT
Source organism: Hozukius guyotensis (assembly GCA_916700995.1). Lineage (NCBI taxonomy): Eukaryota > Metazoa > Chordata > Actinopteri > Perciformes > Sebastidae > Hozukius > Hozukius guyotensis. The sequence goes on along the minus strand of CAKALU010005299.1, from coordinate 6,023 downwards.
AAGAGTATTAAATACTTGACAAATCTCCCTTTAAGGTACATTTTGAACAGGTAAAAACAAAATAAAAAACTATAGACAATCATGCAATTAATCACGATTAAATATTTTAATCAATTGACAACCCTTCTAAAAATATTGACTAATGCAGCTTTAACGTATTATCAATAATATTCATCACTCGATCCAATTTAAACTCAGATATTTCTTTTTCTCCGTCATTTAACATTTTGATTTAACAAGCTAAAATGTACAGCAGGCGGTGAGAACTGTGTTTCTGTAATTAGCTTGTTCTTATTATAGCCCACAAAGCGATGCATGTGGTTTATGCTCAAGATAAATATAATTTGAGTGGCATATAAGTTTCAGTTGTCCCCAAAGTATCACAATGTCTGGCAATGTAAAACTGTCAAATCCTCAGACTAATCAAGGAACACCAAATTGTAGAACATGGTTTATTAATCAGCAGTCTCAACTCACTTGTGATGGTTGGTTTGGTGGTAGTTGTTGGATCAGTGGGTTTAGGTGAGGTGATTGAGGACATTGTACTCTCGGTTACATTGTCATTTGTAGAATTGTCACCACCTGAATCAGAGAAGCATTTTATATTCCACAGACAGGAGAAATCATCAAAACAAAGAAGACAGAATGATGAATGGACTGGCTATAGACATTTTCCAACTTGACAACATAAACATTGTTAATGGGCCCTTTTGTATTTCCTGTTGCAATGTTTGTTAATGCAATAGCTCACAGGAAGTAAACTTAGACCAAAGCCGTTACCCTAGCAACAGAATGACAATGAAAATGTATATACGGGTCTTGTTTTTGGGGAATCCAACACTTATGGATGAATGCAAAAGGCAACAAATACAGTAGTTGAGATAATAGCCCTCACCTTTCTTTGTTGTTGAGGGTGAGCTGGTGCTGTTGCCCTGGGTGCTGTTGCCCTGGGTGCTGTTACTGGTACTGGTACTGGTGATAGTGACGGTAAAGGTGTCGGGGGTTGTGTCGACATCGGTGGTGTAAAGGGCTGTTGCAGCGGTGGATTCATTGGGAAGCGCTGTGCTTGTTGACGTCTCATTTGCTGTGACAGAAGCCACAAGCAAACCTGCAGAAAGGATACCGCCTTTTGAGAACTATCCAATAAGTGAACACAAGTTTAAAGGTGCTGTTGAAAACATTGATAACATTCAGCCACTAGATGTCTCCCTCCCATCTTCCATTGCATTCACTTTACAACAACTGGTTGCCAGGCACTTATTGTCACTTATTGTCAAACTCAGCCAGTTTTTTTCCACACTAACTGATCACTGACGACACAGAGATACCACGTGATACCAACGTCGTTATGCTACTGGCTCACAGGCCTTGTTAGAAGTGGGAACCAAACATCACATATATTCCACAGGGATAAACAAAACATTCATTTTGGACCCGCCAACATTTTTTAAATGCTTAATTCACAATCCTAATATATATATATTTTTTTTAAGGAAAAGCCATAGTTTTATTCGGTACCTTTCTATGTATTTTTTTTTTATTTTTTTATATTCGTCTACATAAAAATGTTATCAATAAGACCTTTAAGCAGAAAACATTGGCAACAAGTTCAGATTTAAGAAACTTAACGTTTTTCTTTGTCTGTTTGTTGGTTGTCATTTTGTTGTGTCTTTGCACTTATATAAAAAAGAATTTATCACCAAAAAAACAACTTTACTGCAGAGTATAATGTCTTTGCTGATCTGTAAATCCACCCTGCACTGCCTCATCAGACTGCACGTCTTACAGTAGCTCTGTTAACTGTAAGTATAAAAGGGAACCAGCTGTGTATTATTGAATGTTAAGGTGTGGCCCTGCTGGTCGTATGATGTTTTACTCATACAATCTGACTTTAGGGTTTTATTATATAAAATTAAGCATTAATATTTAATTTCCATTGCATTTTACCATCTATAATTAATTACCTGAAGCCAGAACATTTGAGGTACAGGGTTCTCAGGAAAACTGTTGTATTGACAACAAAGCTTAACACATTGTTAGCTATAAAACCAATGATTAATACAGTGTAATCAGGTGCATCTCAATAATACACGTCAACATATAAAGAGCCTTACCCAGGATAAAGAAGGAAGGGCCGATCGATGGCATTGTGAGCTAGTTTGATGGCAGCAGCAGCAGGTGGGAAAAGTCTAGATGTATTATCAAAGCTCTGAGCCCGAAGGTGATGCTTTCAAACGCTGCTTTTCTTCCTCAATGCCTCAGAGTGTTGCGTGCCTTTAAAGAAACCCAAAAAAGCGGATCAACGCCTCTGACCACAGCAGGATGCATCAAAGAACAGTATTGCTCAAATGGTGTTAGTGAGAGGAAGCATATTGCTGGTACGTTGCTTCAGACTCTCCTCTCACTACAATACAAACAATATGAGGACTGTAAAAAGTTAATTCATTTAGTGAACAATAAGGCATATTTGTGCCACCTGTGAATATTGACCTTTTAGTGTTTGAGGGATCTATTTGTCAAGTTTCCCATTTATTTCCTCTAAGCAACACATTGTAAAGTTATGACGACCAACTGTAAGTCTCTTTCTTGAGAAACTGATCCTGTTGCAAAATAGTGACTTGGTGCAATGTTTCCATTGTTGTCAGTGCTATCTTCTGCTCACTAGATGTCGCTGTGACTAAAGGGAAAGATGCCAGATGGGGATAATACAGTTGCCCTCTTTTCTTGCTGTAACTTTAACTTAACCTAAATTTTATTTCCTGGCTGATGTACTGAAAAATAAATGAGGTACAAAAGGTTCACACAATGTAGGAATCATGTATTGAGGTTGTATTGCAGTTTTTTTTTTTTAATTCATCAGGATCAGTAATAATATTGTTAAGGAAAAAGAGGACATTATGGTATGTTTTGTGGTGTGGTGGCTGGGGAAGATATGATAATGGTGAGAAAGCAATTAGAGATGCAACAATCAGTCAATAAACAGAAACTTAATAATAACAACTATTCGGATAACTGATATTTTAGTCATTTATCAAGCAAAAAGGTCAAATTCTCACTGGTTGCAGCTTCTCAAACGTGAGGATTTGATGAGGATCTTTGGGTTTTGGACTGTTGGTCAAATAAAATAGGACATCTGAATACATCTCGTTGGGCTCTGGGGAATCATAACAAGTATTTATCACTATTTTCTGGCATTTTATAGACCAAACAAGAAAAGAATCGGCTGATAAAACAAGCGTTATTTGCTGTCATGCTGCCTCTTTTTGAATGTTTATAAATGTGTTGAACAAGTGTGTCAGCATTACTTGTCATGTGTGGGTGTGGAGTAAAGGGTGTATGTGTGCTCAGCCTTGTAGGTTCATTTATTACTGTTTATTTCCTCATGCCAGTGGTAATCAGCGGCAGGATTAGTGTTAACTGCCACCCAGTCACTGGCAGGCTCCACGTGGGCCACCGCAGGCCCCTCCTGCACGCCGACTGGCCTGACCGGGTCTGTCCGGGTCCAGCTCGTAGTGGCGAGGGAACTTGGAGTCCGCTAAACCTGGAGAAAGACCCCCGTCTGGCTTCCTCTCTAGGCCACATCACAGAGCCCAGGCACCAGCACCAGGCCTGGCCCGGTGGATGAGCTAATCACTGAGAGGAGAGGAGAGGAGAAGAGAGGAGAGGAGAGGAGAGGAGAGGTGTGTTTCTCTGTGTGTGTGAGAGAGACACAGAGAGGGGAGAGAGCCGGACCACCCACCCGGAGGATTCAGAGGCACAGGATTCACAGCCCATTCTGTTGACCTGCCACACCGCCCCAGCTCTGGGCAAGGCCCTCCCCAATTGTTCCGCCTGCTAACATGAGGAGGGGGGTTAGACAAGGGGGGATTGGGGGTGGACGAGCAGTAAACAGTGGGCTGAGCTTCTCTCCTTCAGCGCACAAAGGGGCTGAATTGTGTCGGGACTGGAGCACTTTTTAGAGTGGCCCTGCCATGGGGCCTGAATGAAACATCTGTGGAGGCTGAGCCCGAGGGAGAAAATGCTATTTTGCTGTTCAACCACACTGACAACCTGTTTTCTCTTTCTTTACCCCCCCATCCCATCCCATCCCACACCACCACCACCACCTCCCCTCACTGTTATTTCTCTCTTGGCCTTGTAAAACTATTCATACTGTATACTCACATTTGCCAAGCAAGTAACAGAGAAGCAACAGTAAATGAGAGAGAGAGAGAGAGAGAGAGAGAGAGAGAGAGAGAGAGAGAGATGACTTGAAAGTTTGAATGAGGATACACTGAACTGGAAACAGGATTTTTATATATTTTCCTCACATCCTTATGAACCTGCACAGGATTTTCAATTAATTTGAATTCAACAAATAAGTTTTTTAAATTAAAACATATCAATCAATGAAACAGTCTGCACTGTCTGTTGATCAGCGGCGCCCGGATTTCAGTTTGCATTTGAAAGCCTGTCGACTTTTTGATGTTCATCTGATTCCAGCTATGTACAACTCTGACATAGCTTGTAATAAATAATATAAATATAAACGTTGAGTCCTGATGAGCTATATACAAAAATGTGTAAATAGGGTATCAGTTAGCAAGTGTTAGGGTAACATTTTTGCATGAAGACGGTGGAAAACATACAGGGATAAAATGTGATAGGAAATATAATTTCATTTTTTTTCCAGAATTTGATTGCAAATACTTAAAGGAACAGCGTGTAGCACTTGTGGGGATCTAATGGCAGAAATGGAATATAATATTAATGAGTGTGTTTTCTTTGGTGTATAATCACCTGAAATAAGAATTGTTTGATGTTTTTGCGTTCGCCACCATAGTTCTCCTACACGCTTAGCACACGGGAGATGTTTCAGTTGGTTGCAATCTGCAACCTCGCCACTAGATGGCGCCAGATTCTACACACTGCACCTTTAAAGGAAAATTCCGGTTTATCACATCGTGGCTCTTATGTTTCTAGTTTTGGCCATCGTTTCTATTCACTGTGATAACAGAGAGAGAGGGCAAGAAACAAGCGGTGAGTCAGGTTGTAAACAAGCCAACTATTTAGCCAGATCATCTAAACCACATTATTTGGAGGTAAAATCAAAAGTGAGTGTACCCAATGTTGGTGATAATCCCTTGTGTGTGTGTGTGCGTGTGTGTGCGTGTGTGTGTACACAAGTACAGCAGGTATGGGAGGTCAAAGTTGAACCAGGATGTCAATCTGTAAGAATGATGGACATTTTGGATAATAATTTCATAATTTGACTTTGTTTTCTGTTCCAAATTAGCTTGGCTAACCTGAGGATTTGTTTAAACAACTATATGATAATCTGACATGTGTTTCTTGTCCCATCAAAATTTCAATGCAGTGATGTCGCCAAGTACAACCCCAGTGCTCTGCCTTAACTAATGCTTACCTCATTGATGGCCACAACTATGAAAATAAGTTCTTATACGCTGGAACTATCCTTTTAATTCATGTGTGTGAGCTGCAGACAGCTAACGTCCTTTAATCAGATGACTACAGTGGTGTATGGAGGCTATCACGGGTGTCGAGTCCCTCCATCCATCAACATCACGAACCCCCCACACTCTGAGCCCTCCTTCCCGTCAGTCTTGCTCCACCATGTGCAGCTCAAAGAGAGGGACCACTGAGACATTTCAGTTTAATTGAAGGGGAAACAAAGATCCCTGCTTACTTCCTGGTCACCCATTTTCTTTAATCAATTTCCTCCCTTTGGTCCTATATCATCTGTAATTACTTTCCCTTTCCCGCCCCTTGTGGGTTCCTCCTGAGAGCAAAGGTCCACATACACACACACATATAAGGACACACACATACTTATTGCTAACCCCCTACCGTAAGCAGGCAATACCTTCGGCATCAATACTCTTTGCCCCCCTTTGGCTCCTCCAGCCTGAACAATGGAGAAGGCCCACTGGCTCCAGAACCCCACCAAGCAACCCCTGACCCTGCCCACCTACTCTACTAAACCCCTACGCACACACACACACACACACACACACACACACACA
>CAKALU010005296.1:0-17184 GCA_916700995.1 Hozukius guyotensis | reverse complement strand
TACATAAAACAAACGCAGGTGTTTAGACAAACGGACCAGTTGTTGTTTGTTTCAAACCGGAGTGCTTGGGTAGGCCACTGTCGAAGTCAAGGTTGTCATGTTGGGTTGTTGAGACAATCCAACAGGCTTACAGGGAGATGGATGGGCCGTTGCCACCAGGGGTGCGTGCACACTCGACACGAGGTGTAGCGACCTCAGGGGCACTGTGGCGGGGTGCCTCTCTAGACGAGATTGCACGGCAGCCACATGGTCAGCTCCATCTACCTTCACCAGATTCTATCGCTGAAATGTTGCAGCCGGCACCTCCTTTGGTGAGTTGGTGCTGGGTGCAACCCGGATGTGACTTGATCCTACCTGCCCATAGGGCTGGGCCTCTTTATCAGGTCCCCCTGTTGGGGTGATAAGTGTCTCCCCTCAGTCAGCTTAGCGTCTTGCGGGCTGACCTGAGCGGCTTTCCTCCCAGTACAGGCCTTAGCGTCTGGCGGGGCCTGTTAACGGGTTGGAGTGTAAATAGTGTACATTTGTAAATAGTTCGTCTGTTGATGTGTACATAATTATTGGTCTGCACCGTCTCCTCACGGTGTGTCTTACAGTGTTCCCCATACATATGGAATATGTAAGCTGGAGAGATAGTCTCGATACGATAGAGAACGTTTGGTTACGGTGTAACCTTTGTTCTCTGAGTGAGAGACTATCTCTCCAGTACGAGGCCGCTCGGAGACACGTTACGATCAAAACTAGCAATGATCCCACGCCAGCGCATGCGCTTTATAGACTCGCGTCTGGGCGTGGCCGGCAGTGCCGGTGTGTCTTAAAAAGTATCCACGTCACCTGACCCAGGTGAGATCATTCCCCATACATATGGAATATGTAAGCTGGAGAGATAGTCTCTCACTCAGAGAACAAAGGTTACACCGTAACCAAACGTTGCACCTGGAGGAATAAATAGTAAAAAAAGAGTGTGGAAACTGGTGGAAACAGGCTATTTTGTGAACACATTTGCAAACAACAACGTCGGCAATGTGTCTCGCGTATATCACGTCATTTACCATGTAGTTCTCTGGTATGGTATCACGTCATTTACCGTGTAGTTCTCTGGTATGGTATCACGTCATTTACCGTGTAGTTCTCTGGTATGGTATCACGTCATTTACCGTGTAGTTCTCTGGTATGGTATCACGTCATTTACCGTGTAGTTCTCTGGTATGGTATCACGTCATTTACCGTGTAGTTCTTGTATGTGTTTTTGTGACAAAACGTAGTTTGGAGACCTCATCGGGGATTTCTCCCGGTGAAAGATCTTGTAGTGTGTGAGCCCCTGACACTGGTCAGTCATGAAGTGTGAAAACCACAATGACTTTAAGACTCCCGATTATAAGACAGCAGGTTGTGTAGTGTGACCAGTACTGAGATTTGACCACTTTGAAAGTTGTTAGTGTGAACTTGCCTTATGGAGAAAGGAGGGAAATGGAAAATTACCACAACCTCAGCCAGCGCATTAGGTGCGGCGTTGTGGGTGGGCCTAGGCCCGCCCACTTGTATAACTGGCCCACCCTAAATGGCTGGGAGTACATTTCTGAACTTTTATTTTCAATTATTAAAATTAACATTTACATATACAATTTTCCAGCAGTGTAGAATGCCTGTATCAACGGTTTAGAATGGAGATGCAGTCACTGTCTGATTTAGCTGCTAATGCATTGAGACTAAAAAACCTGAGTACATGGGAGGTAGAGCTGAATATTCCTGCCTGACTTGAGTGTCTAATTCTGGCCTTGAAAGCAGAGACCGTTTCTATTGAGACAAGCTAATGTCTCTTTGCTCTCTTGTTAAAAGTCAATCCAGCTCACCCAGCAGTCGACCTCTCTCTGTCTCTCCCTGCAATCAATTTACACACATAATAATCCAGACAGACCATCCAAGCAAGATGGTATTTCCTTCAATAGAATCAAATGTCTGTATTGTTCTACACAATCCACAGCAACAAATAGACATGGTATAGGATACCGTGGTGGTGGGCATAGCTGGTATTTCAGCTGCATGAGAGAGAGAGAGAGGTGTGGGGAAGGCCAAGGCCTATTGAAGGAGGCTGGGTCATGGGCAGACACGGGTCTTGGGGCACGGGGTATGACACGTGTACAGTTTAACTGAAGCTGCGGTCCTGTGTTGTGACCGCCTCAATTTCAATTTCGGCGAGTGCAGACTAGATTTTACTGCGCATGTTTTGTACCTAGGGATGCACCGATACCACTTTTTTTCAGACCGAGTATGAGTACAAGTACTTACATTTGGGTACTCGCCGATACCGAGTACCAATACGAGTACTTCTCTGTGCCAAAAGACCCTCGTTAACAGCCAGCTGGAGGGTGTGAGCGACACACGGCAGGCTGGGGAGTCCTGCATACGAGGCGGTGCGCCGCGATCGGCTCTAGGTCGCCTTGGAAAGGCTCGGGGCGGAGGTGGCTCGCATCCGCAGCTTTACAGCGCTCCCTGCTCGGACCTTGCCGCACCGTGGACAAAGGGCTCGCTGCGCCCTCTCTCTCCGCCGGGGGCGGTCCCCTGCTCCCGGTGCAACTGTCGACCGGGGCGGACTGTCCTCAGTGCGCCCCAACCGTGTTGTATTGCCAGATCGGGGCTCGGCCCACGTAAAAGGCGCCAGGGGTCTGCGGCGATGTCGGACACCCACCCGACCTGTCTTGAAACGCGGACCAAGGAGTCTAACGCACGCGCGAGTCAGAGGGTGCAAGCAAAACCCCGTGGAGCAATGAAAGTGAGGGCCGGCGCGCGCCGGCTGAGGTGGGATCCCAGCACAGCGGGGTCGGGCGCACCACCATAAAGTAGTATCGGTGCCGTTGTATCAGAGCTGTTTTGCAAGTACGAGTACATGAGCACAGTATCGGACCCGATACCCGATACTGGTATCGGTATCGGTGCATCCCTAGTTGTACCCCAAAGATACGAGGCGTTGATGAAGCGTGACCCAGCCTCCTTCAATAGGCCTTGGGGACGGCTCCTGAGAGCGGGGCCAGGTGAGATGATTGACACAGCTGGTGCTCATTGTCTTATCACACTCTCCCTTTAAATTCAGTTGTGTGCCAGACCTCCGATGACTGACACACACACAGAAAGGAGCGGGCCACGTAGGCTGGCGGTGCCGTGGACTAGAGAGCGGAAAAAGAGTTGTCTGTGAACTTTTAAGTTGGAAGCAGCTGAATCTCATGTGCCGGGGGGACTGGGCAGCCTGAGGCGCATTGTGCTAGTTGTAAATGTTTGTTAAAGAAGTGTGTGATCAGTCCTAAACTAAAGCAGCTAAATGTTTGCAGCAATTTGTCCCGTCTGTGTTTGTGCTGAGAGAACCCACGGCGTCAGCAGACACGCTACAGATACTTTGGATACTTTCATTGTGCTAACGTGTCTCCTCGTTTCCTTTCCTCGCCTCCTCTCCTCGCGTCTTAGTCCCTTCCACCTGAGATGTGAGCGGAGGAGGCGAGGAAGAGATGCGAGGAGAGAGGGAACGAGGAAATATATTTTTAGAGACATGAAACGTCCTTTCCTCTGAAGTGTCTTGTGAAGCGACGTCCGTTTCTGATGACGGCAGCAGCTGATCACAGCTGGATTAGCTGATCACGGCTGGATCAGCTGATCACGGCTGGATCAGCTGAACACAGCTGTATCAGCTATCAGTCGGCTTTAACAGCTGTAGAGACTTTAGATGGAGTTTATGTCTGAACTGTACTAATAATACTAATAAAGATACTCAGTTCTTCTCAGTGGTAGAGCGTGTTTTCTCTCTGTAGCCTGTTACCTGTTTAACAAACACCTGCACATGAATAACAGCTGCAGTCTGTATTACTACTGTGGACTGAGTCCTGCTTAGAGGACCAGGAACCATCTCTACTGGCTCCATGCCTTTATATTGTTTACTTATTACTAGCGTCTGTAGTTATTGATATTCTAATTGTGAATTAATTATTTAATAACCCAGAATATGATTGTGTCTTTTGAACACTAGAAATGATTTATTAAGCTAAATGTTTGGGGGAAAATGTAAATGATGTAACTCATATCAGGATTATCAACCTCACATGTGACTGAATGGAAATGAGGATAAATGATGTAGCAGGTGTTTGTTGCTGACAGACAGACTCTCCTTCTCTCTCTGACTTTATCTGTATCCTTAATACAAGTTAAAGGGAGAAATAACAGATCATGAAGAGGAAACATTCTAATAAATGGAGAAAGTTGTTAACAGCAGGTTGCAGTTGTTGTCAGGTCGGTGTGTGAAGCAGAGATCCTGCAGGTCCTTCTGCTGCTGGAACACTTTACCATCTACATGATCCGTCTGTTGTTCACACCTTCAGTTAACACAGATTTTAACTAGATGGTGAATCAGAAGACAACTAAACTATGAAACTTTTAATCTGTGATCTGTCTTCACTCAGGATAGGACGCGAGGAAGCATAAGTTAGCACAATAATTTTTTCATTTTCGCACGATTTGAGCAATATACCGCTTGTAATAAATACAAAATATCACAGGTAAATAGTTACCTCGTCATTCAATTTTTTTTTAATTTTTCTATATGATTTATATATATAATATTATTTCTTAGTGAAACTACCAGTTGGGAACCGTCAAAGGAAGCCAAAACAGTATTTACGTCTGTAAATAAAAGGCCCAGCCAAAATGACTTTGGCCCATCCAAAACTGAAATCCTGGCGCCGTGCCTGCAGTGCATTACACCCAATCAGAAGCCCTGGATAACAAAGGAGGTCAAAACTCTCCTCAAGGACCGTAATGCCACCTACATGTCCAGCGTGAGAGCTGCAAACCGTGCTGCTAGAGCCAACCTGAAGAGAGGCATCATCAGCGACCTTAATGACTACCGTCTGATAGCACTCGTACCGGTCATCATGAAGTGTTTCGAGAGGCTGGTCCCGCAGCACATCAAAGCCAGCCTCCCACCCTCCTTCAACCCACACCAGTTTACCTACAGAGCGAATATGTCGACTGAGGATGCCATTGCCACAGCTCTTCACGCTGCACTGACCCACCTTCAAGACCAGGGGAGCTACAGTATGTGATGATGCTTTTCATAGACATTAGCTCTGCCTTTAACACGGTCAGACTGGTTACTAAACTTACTGACCCAGGTATTTCCCAACCCACCTGCTATTGGATCAAGGACTTTCAAACCAACCACACCCAGACTGTTAGACTAGGCCCCCACCTCTCCTGTGTGTTGAGCCCCATCCTCTACGCCCTCTACATTCATGACTGCATCCCCATTCATTCAGTCGTCTGCAGACGACACGACTGTGGTTGGAATTATCTCAGGAGGAGACGAGACAGCCTACAGGGATGAAGTCCAAGGACTGACAACATGATGTTCAGAGAGCAATCTCGTCCTGAACTCCTCAAAAACCAAATAACTCATAATAGACTTCTGGAAGAACAGTGCAGACCCTGACCCATTTTACATCAATGGGGACTGTGTGGAAAAGGTCCCTTCTTTCAGGTTCCTGTGCACGCACATCGCTGATGATGTCTCCTGGTCTACCAACACCACCGTAGTAGTCAAGAAGGCACAGCAGCGACTCCGCTTCCCTGAGGATCCTCAGGAAAAACCAACCTGCAGGAGAAGCTGCTGGTGTCCTTCTACTGCTGCTTCATCGAGAGTGTGCTGCGTGGTACGCCAGCTGCTCAGCAGCAGACAGGAGCAGACTTCCGGGGGTCATCAACACGGTCCAGAAGATCATCGGCCGATCACTGCCATCTCTGGACGACTTATTCAGCCTTCGCTGCCTCAGTAGAGCAGCCGATATAATAAAAGACCCACCCTGGACACCATCTGTTTGACCCGCTGCCCTCTGGCAGACGCTTCAGGTCCACCACATCACAGACAAACAGACTAAAAAACAGCTTCTACCCCGGAGCCATACGTGAAATGTACACTGTCAAACACCGACACCGACTGTCTACACTGACTATCAGCACTTTCACTTACAGCTACATTCCAACTGCAGTCCAACATTTGCATGCATATATTGTACACTGCTCGGATGTTTTTATAGAGCCGATACAACTCAGAAAACGTGCAATATTCAGAAGTGCAATATCTTTCTGTTTTTATGGGTCACAGCACATAGTTTTCTGTTGATAATATATATTTGTATTCTTCTTTATATATATTCAATTCAATTCAATTCAATTTATTTTTATATAGCATCAAATCATAACAGAAGTTATCCCGAGATGCTTTTTATATAGAGCAGGTCTAGACCGTACTCTATAGTTTAGAGACCCAACAAGAGATCCCATCAAGAGCATTGCAACGCGCTGTGGCCAGAAAAAACTCCCCATTTAGCAAGTAGAAACCCCGAGCAGAACCGGGCTCTGGGTGGGCGGCCATCTGCCTCGACGGGTTGGGTTTTGAGAGAGAGAGAGAGAGAGAGAGAGAGAGAGAAAAGAGACAGGGAGAGAGAGGGGGAGAAAAAAGACGGGGAGAGATGTACAGCAACCACAATAATTGCACAGCAACTGTAAGAACTTATACAAGTAGGACTAATAACAAAATCAATAGCAGTGGATATAAAAGAGTGATTATACAACTATCAGAATTAATAGCTGTAATAATAATAGAAGTATAACTAATACTACTAATAATAGAAAGGCTAATAATAATGATGGTAGTAGTGGGTGCCAAGCAGGCAGCAGGTGTAACCCAGATCCAGGTGTAACCCCGATCCATGGTTAACTGCGAGACGAGAAAGCACAAGGACTCCGGGGAAGAAATCAAGTTAGTAACAATGAATGGGACATGAATAGATCAAAGAGGAAAGTCTTTAGCCTACTCTTAAATGTAGAGAGGGTGTCTGCCTCCCGGACTGAAACTGGGAGCTGGTTCCACAGAAGAGGAGCTTGATAGCTGAAAGCTCTGGCTCCCATTCTACTTTTGGAGACTCTAGGAACCTCAAGTAACCCTGCTGCATTCTGTGAGTGTCAGTGCTCTAGTGGGGTAATAGGGTACTATGAGCTCTTTAAGATATGATGGGGCCTGACCGTTTAGCGCTTTGTAGGTGAGGAGGACAATTTTAAATCCTATTCTGGATTTTACAGGCAGCCAGTGTAGAGAAGATAATACAGGAGTTATATGATCTCTTTTTCTAGTTCTTGTCAGTACACGTGCTGCAGCATTCTGGATCAACTGGAGAGTCTTAAGAGACTTATTGGAGCAGCCTGATAATAAGGAGTTGCAGTAATCTAGTCTAGAAGTAACAAATGCATGGACTAATTTTTCTGCATCGTTTTGAGACAGGATGTGGTTGATTTTTTAAATGTTACGTAGATGAAAGAAGGCAGTCCTTGAGGTTTGTTTTATGTGGGAGTTAAAGGACATATCCTGATCAAAGATAACTCCCAGATTCCTTACGGTGGTGCTGGAGGCCAGGGCAATGCCATCTAGAGTAACTATATCATTTGATAATTTGTTTTGAATATATGTTTGATATATGTGCATGCACAGTCAGGATTGCTACTTAATTTGGTTGTACTTTGTGCAATGACAATAAAGGAATTCTCTTCTATTCTAGCACATAATGTGTTAAAACTAGGACCAGACAAAGGATCCTAATTGACTTTCCATTGGCAGTGTTTCTGTGGTCCCAACACGTAACTTTAACACATCACGAACCACCACCAAGTAATATGCTGTTAAGAGGTCGTGGTCATGTCACGTATTCAGGCTGACTGATACTTACTGTAGGTTGTCTCATATTTAGTCTTTATTTGAGAATAAACATGTCCTCTATTGACTGGCTGATGACACCTCTTTAGTTTCTCTGATATGTGAGAACCAGTTAAAATGCTTTGCTCTCTTTTTTCTACAACCGTTCACCAGTTTGTCAGCTTATTTTTTTCTTTTTTCTTTCTCATTCTTCTTTTCCTACCTTCCTCAACTCGCCCTACCTTCTTTATGTTTCTCTGTCAAACCCATTGCTCCGTCTTCTCTCTGTCTCCATCCGCCTGCATCGGCATAGAGAAAAACACTAATTGCCGTCCTCTCACATCACATGAAAGCATCAGGTGGTTCAGTGTCTTCAGATAAAAGAAAGGAGGGTGGAAGGAGGGCAAAGAGATAGAGAGGGGGATCAGAGGTGTCTCTACATACTGCAGGTATGGAGGTATATTACCTTTTTATTTCTGCCTTTCTTCCTTTATCTCTCTCTGAGTTATGTAACACTTTACATGGCAGCATTAAAGGGAAATGTCAATGATGTGGCTGTATGGGGAAGGTTGTAGAACTATAACCATAACTTTGATCAGAAATATATTAAACTGCAGTGATCCAATCTTTAGATTCACTGGAGCAATGCTGTGATTTTTTAGATAACTACAGTAGTATCTGGCTCGTCCTACAGATTGTGCAAACCTTGCTGAACTGTAAAATGTTCTTAAAATGAAATGTGACATTTTGTCTGAAGATCTACACAAAATCAATAATATGCCAATGTGCCTTTGCTGCTTGCCTCCTAACTATAGATATATTTCACTTCAACATTGTCTCTGTACAGCCATTTTAAACTGTAGTGGAAGTTTACTACAGTAATGAAACACCACACCATGCTGTGACAACAAATCAAAGCTCAATTGCCATTCTTTGTAAGAAAACACGAAATGTGTGAAAACTCACTCTCACACAAAACACAAAACACATTTCATTATACGGCTGAGAACGATGGCTGAACTTCTTCCTCCTGCTCCTCAGGCTTCTGTTCCTCAGTGTACAGGTTTTTCTGTTTAACAGGTAACAGTGTTATCTGGTGACATTCAGCCAAATGTATCCACACATACACTACACGGGCACTGCCACCCATACTGTCAATCACAGTGTGTTGTCCCCCTGCACAAAGCAGCCACCTATGCACCACTTGACTGTTTAAAACTGTCTCTTTATAACATCGGATCTCTCACTAGCAAAGGTTTGCTGATTCACGACTTTATTATGGACAACAAACTGGACCTTTTATGCCTCCCTGAGACCAGGCAACAGCCAAACGAATTCTCCCAGCTTAATGAAGCTGTCCCACCTGGTTTTGCATATATTAGCAAACCCCGTGCATCCGGGAGGGGGGTGGTCTTGCTGTGCTCTATCGTGAGAGCATCAAAGTCTGTACAGTCACCGTCCCTCATCATTCCACTTTTGAATGTTTAGCTGTAAAACTCACAGGCTCCACATTGGGGCTGTCATGATATCAATTTTTCTCAATACGATTATCACGGCAAAAAATATCACGATAATGATATTATCACGATATCATTAAACAAATGACGCAATCACTTAAAATACATCTTTAACTTTAATGGTGCAACTTTTGTTTGTTTTCTTTCCAAAACAACAGATACCAGTGTGTTTTACACGTCAGTGAGTTTGTCTGAACTGAATAAACTAATAGAATAGAATAAATAGGCTGAGCTGACCTGCTCCTTTCTCTTTCCCTGATGATTTCTCACGTTTCTTGGATGCTGCTGCCTGACCACAAGAAAAGTACCAGCTGTCACTGTGGTGTTGAACAGACCTCGGTTAAGTTAGCCAACTTTACTTAGCACATAAGTTAGCTACCTAGCTAACATAGTCATTCACTATCACTGGTGGGGTCCCAGCTAGCCAACACCGCCCGGCTCCAGCCGGTTGAAGCCGGGCAATGCCGGCCAGCCGTGACCCGCCGGTGGTGACGGGTGGCTCGGCCGGTTGGAGCCGGGTGGTGTTGGCCAGCCGGGGCCCGCCAGTGATAGCTAACGACCCAGCCAGACAAAGCCAAGCAATGCCAGCCGACCGCTTCACTATCGCTGGCCTGGTCTCGGTTGGCTAACATTGCTTGGCTTCAACTTTGCTACGTTAGCTTGCCAGCTAGCTGGTTAGTCATTCACTAACCAAGATATGCTAACGTTGTACTCGTATAACTCAACTATATAACTTTATCTATGCTAACATTACAACTGAGTCGCTCTACGGTGGTGAAATGTTCAGCATGATGATTGTGAAGGTGACTATGCAGCATGTTTGAAGTATTGCCTCCTTTGGCTAACACTGTAGCTCCACATTCCCTGTACACTGGAGCAGTATCAAGAAGGACTTCGTTTTTCTTGACCAACCCGAAGAATTCTCACACCGCATAGTTTACGTTTTTAGCAGGGCGATAAAGTATCTCCTTTTCATTCGTCGTCATTTTGACAGAATCACAGAGACAAGACATGCGCTTGCTTGTGGTGTGTTTACTTTATAGTCTGTTTGTGATGCACGTGTATGACGTCATGTCTGCGACAAGCTTTTATTTACTGCGTGCGGGAAAAGAGAAATAGCTAAACCAAGAGCTAAATGCCATTGTTGTTGTTAAACAAGATATATCATGGCTGGATTATTAACATGATATTAATATTTTCATGTTTTTAATACCGCGATTACCGCAAAACCGGTATACCGCGACACCCCTACTCCACATCCATCATTATTATCACCATCTACAGACCACCAAAGCCCTCTGCCCTCTTTCTCACTGAACTTTCAGCATTATTAACATCTGTGTGTGCCATGTCCCCTCCTGTCATCCTTTTGGGTGATTTCAACATCCATATTGACGACCCTTCCAGTGGTCTTACTAATGATTTCACCTCACTCCTTGAATGTCTCGATATAACACAATATGTCAATTTCCCAACCCATAAAAAAAGGTCACGTACTTGATTTAATCTGCTGCACTGGTATCATCCCTCATAACCTCTCTGATGCTGACCTCCCCATCTCTGACCACAAGTTGTACTACTTCAGGTCTACGCCCCTCTATCAAAAATAGAAGAGCAACACATCGACCCCACAGATCTCATCACTCTTATTAACTCCTCCCCCAGTCCTCCCCCATCCTCCTCCCCTGCTGAACTGGTGAGTCACTACAATAACTGTCTCTCCTCTTCGCTGGATACCCTGGCCCCCCTGAAAAACCGCACAGTCTCCTACTTCAATGGTCAGAAGACCACCCCCACCTCACGCCTCAGCACCATGGGAGCTAGGACGTTCATTCAAATCCCACCTCAAAACTCACCTGTTTAAACTGGCTTATTCACTGTAGTGAGTCCATCAGTCCATCACATGTGTCTGCCTAAATGTGTCTTTGTCATGTCTGGCTGTTTTTATCTGTTTGAGTATAATTTATCTTTGTAAGGTGTCCTTGGGTGTCTTGGAAGGCGCCACCAAATAAAATGTATTATTATTATTAGTAGTAACTTTTATGTACCTGAAGCCTGTACTACGAAGCAGGATTTGGCGTTAGCAAGGTAACTTCAGGGTTAACCCTTCAGGGTTTTCCGTCCTACGAAGATGGATCACTTCTTACCGGGTATAAGACAAATGAGGAAGTTTAAGTCATAATCAGACTAGAAACAACACAGTTTAAACTGACAGATGCAGGAAGGACAGCTGGCTGTGTGCTGTGGGTGTTTACCGCTTTGAATTATGTTTTTATATATATTTTTTTTTACTTGCTCTTGAGTCCGTTTCACACCGCCTGAGACGGGGACGCAGCTGAAAGAAGGTTGAAATAGTCATAGACGCCATATGTTAGCTACAGGATATAATGAAGTGTAATCCTTTCATCCATTGCACTCATTAAAAACTATTTATATCTAGACGACTATATCTGACTTTTGAGTGTTCCGTTAATTAATAAGTCTGTTAATTTACGCATTCACACATCGAGAGTTTTTTCTTTCACCAGCTGTCCTTCCTGCATTTGGCAGCTTCAACTGTGTTACTTTTAGTCTGGATTAAGTGTTTAACTTCTTCGTATTTGTCTAATATAGTTTCTTCTTTTGTAAAATGTGTCTCTCTGCCTGTCTGTCTGCAGTCAGTAGACTTGTCCATGTCTGTGATTGGTCAGATGCTGCAAACACCGCCCCATTCATGTGAACGCGCTCATATTCAGACTGAGAAACCCTGGGTTGATTTACCGAGTTGATAACCAGCGTCGTAGGACCGCTATCTTGTTTGTTAGGGTTAGTGAAGCCAGATAAGGAGAAGATACCCTGGGTATGTTGAACTTGCTTCGTAGTACAGGCCTCTGGTTGACGTAGATAATAAACACAGAGGAGAATTTATTTAAAATGGATAAAGTAAAAGGTACCAGGCTTTGTGTTTGTGTTTTCGACAGCTGCCGTCACTACGAGCGACCACGAGGCAGAGAGACAGCGGCTGTACGCTGAGTGAGAGAGGAGGGGCTGCTGTAAAATGCACTACCACATTATGGTCGTATTCAGATAACTGAAACAGCGCTGACTGCTATTCACTGGATGATCCAGCAGAAAAAGGAAGCCTTCTGATCGGGTGGGCCTGAGTGCCAAGTGGGTGGACACAGCTGTCTCAAACATGTCCGATACTTTCTGAATGTATAAAAGGATGTGCGCAGATATAGAACAATGTTATGAAACTAGCCTGTCAGTTCTGCACACAGTCGCTTACAGAAATAAGAAGTGTGCATGTTGTTATTGTAATTGATGACTACAGCCACCCTCCATTAATAAAATACAGAGGCCTCCAGATATTGAGCAGCAGGAAGAGGTTGAGTTTCAGACTGCAAATGACTTTAATTAATTACTAGCAATCACTTTCCCATTTTTCAATATTCTGCTGTTCACTGTTCATTATCACAATTAATTAGCTGAGTGATTGAGACTATTAATCTCTAATAGGGAAATGATGAGCACCACTAGCACTGCATCCTCTGTCTGCCATAGTACAAACACCTTGTAAAACAAACACTCCACACCTCTTTTAAATGTGAATATGTTGAGTTAAAGGTTTAGTTTGTATTACATAAGCATCATTTAAACCTTTTTTAGCCACTTGAGGGCAGCGCAAACAAGCTGTAAACACAACATTACATGAAGTTGATATAATTCATCTGTAAGGAAACATTACATCCAGCAGGCACAGAGAAACATTAGCATTCATTTGGAGTCGTATTTATGTCAACCAGAGATATTGATATAAATATTCCTGCGTATCTGGTAACGTTAACGGTCGACAACAGCTGAACTAAACAACAAAACAGCTTTCCAACTAAAACGATGCTGAGCTAACGTTAAGTCCTGAACATAAATCACTCTGGTTAGACATTAATTGTTGATTTCTTTACAACAGAAGTGTGAGAAAGGTTTCTCCAAATCTAACCTTTGCCGTGTGTGATGGTCTCTGCCTCTTCCAACTTTCGCGCTAGCGGAGGTTCTGGTCCCACAATGCAATGCGTATTTAAAAATACGGGAAAAACTCCTGTGAAAAATCGATACCGAAAATTCCTTCATATTAACGCGGTACATTGGCCCGTATTTTTATGGACTTTTCTTAGAGTGTGTCTCTAGCTGCTAAACGCTCCACTATGTTCACCACCAATATTAGTTAGTGCAGCTGACAAGTGTCAGTCATGTGTAGGTTATAAAACAGAATAATTTCTTGGTGTAATGCAAGTTAAGAGAGTTTGTAATGTGCATGTGTTTATGGGAAGAAAGTGTTCAGTGTGGTTAAAATTTAGGGTTCAGTGTTATTTATTGCCAGTGTCATTGTTAGGGAGTTGTGCCAGTGGATCTCCAGTAGGAGTCAGTGTCGCTACAGAAGCAGTGGATGTGACGGGAGCTTCACAGGGAAGTCTCGCGTGAATAAATGAGATAATGAGAGTCTCTGTGTACAAGATGGAAGCAGAATACGCTGTGATTGTCGACCTACAGTGTTATTTTTACATGGTTTTGTTATTTAGGAATTCTGTGTTAGGGCGATGTTTACACTGTACTTCTGTGACACTGTGGTCAGTTCTGTGATGGTTTAGCATGTGTTAGCGACTGTATTACTGCTTCAGTTTAGCCAGTTAGCAGCTAATACGAGGTTTACAGCTGCCATGGTAGCAACATTAGAACAGAGGTCTGCAACCTGCGGCTCCGGAAACACATGCAACTCTTTAGCTCCTCTCCAGTGGATCCCTGTGGATTTTTTTAAAAATGTAAATGAACAACTGTTGTTTGTTTACATTTTAATTTTTATTTAATATTGTTGTAGGTCTATGGTGTGACGGAGTATTAGGGCCACATTGAGGAAAAGAAATAAATCTGAAGTTTCGAGAATAAAGTCATAATATCACCAGAATAAAGTCATAGAATTACGAGAAAAAAGTTGTAATATTATGAAAATAATGTCAGAAATTTAAGAGAAAAAAAGTCGTAGTATTATGAGAATAAAATCATAATATATAAAGTGGTAATTTTACGTGTTATTTTCTTTTTTTCTCTTAAAGTTATGACTTTATTCTCGTAATGTTACGACTTTTTTTCGTAAAGTTATGACTTTATTCTCATAATGTTGCTATTTTTTTCTTGTAATATTATGACTTTATTCCCGTAATATTACGAATTTGTTTCTCGTTAAGTTATGACTTTATTCTCGTAATGTTACGACTTTTTCCCCGTAAAGTTATGAATTTATTCTCGTAATATTGCGATTTTTTTCTCGTAATATTATGACTTTATTCTGGAAATCTCAGATGTTTTTTCCCTCAATGTGGCCCTAATACTCTGTCGTACATTTGCTCTTTGGCCCTCACTGCATTAGACTTATATAATATATACTTAGACTATAAACTGTGTTACTTTCATCACAATGATCAAATGTTTTGCGGCTCCAGACAGATTTTCTTTTGCCTAAAATGGCTCTTTTGATAGTAAAGGTTGCTGACCCCTGCATTAGTAGGAGCGCAGGGCGATATAGCTTTGACAATGAGCCCTCATGTGAGGGACCTGCCGTCGCTCATATTAGCCTTTTGTATGACAGTTTATTAAGAAATATGGTGTTATGCTGAGCTAATATTATCTGTATGGAAATTAATCAGACATATTACCCTCGAAAGACTTGAGAGGTGGAGTAATCTGTGAATTTTGTGCATTTCTGGCATTTTGTTAGTGTTTATTGTGAATAAGTGAGATAATGAGAATCTCTGTGTACAAGATGGAAGCAGAATACGCTGTGGGGTGATTGTCAACCTAAAGTGTTATTTTGACATCTTGCAGAACATCTTAATTAAATGTGTGTCATCACTGCTACACATATACTCATCCATAAGTGAGACAGCAATGTTTTTTCCAGAGCTGACAGGGTGGAAAAGGTTGTCTCTGTGATCGCTCCACATGCACATCTGCATGGTGCAAACTAAGAGCTGTGGGCTGGGGGTGGGGCGATATGGTCAGCTTTTTGTTAAGAACCTCAATATTGTGTGGTACCCGTCTTTGTGTCACTAAACCTAAATGTTGGAGATATTTCAGCCTTCCTGTACGTTTGTAGTGTCTGACTGCCGTAAACAGTGATGCTTGTGCAGGAGTAGGACAGATATACAATGTCCTTGTGTTCCCCATGGATGCTTTGGATTTACTCCTCTTCTCTTGGAGTATGATGTATGTGAAATATTGAGGCCTACATTTTATATTTATCACTCTTTCTGCTTCTGATCTTTATCCTGCCATGTCTCATTAACATCTGGCTCAAGTGGGCATCACTCATGTATACCCAGTTTCCATCATGACCGTTAAAGAAATGAAAGTATAAGCTGTAATAAAACACCCACTTTTGACAGCAGCAGTCAGAAATCATTTTAATTGTCTTGGCTATCTCTCTTTCTCTCTGTTCACAAATCTTAAGTAATAGTCGAGACATCTTTTTTCATTAATAAACCTCTTTCCACATATATAGATTTTTTTGAATGTCTTGTTTATGACTAAAGGTTGCACTAAAAATGAATATTTCAAGAACAGAAAAACACTTTCAAATCATGATTATGCTTCTGGGAATCAGAAATACTTATCACCTGTCAAAAACAGTTTGCCTGTCGTCCTCCTGCTGTTGTTGTCTCCTTCGCTTCAAACTAAAATACCTCTTTTTCTCAATCCATCCTCCCTCCAGCACCTAATTAGAGCACACCTTCACCTCATTTAAGCTCAGCAAGCACGCACGCTCGCACGCACACGCACACGCACACACACGGTAACACTAAGCAGAGCTGCTTTATTCCATCTCTCATTTTCTGCATTGCAACGTTAAATAAGTGAACCCCATCAGCACACGTTTCACACACACGTGGAGGATTTGAAATGCCTTAAATGAAAACAAATCAAACACAGAAATAAAGTGAAATAAAATACACATTGAAAACATGTTAAATGACTAGTTAGTGTTAGTGAATGTTAGTTAGCCTTTTGTTGTTGGGTTTCATTGTGAATGTCACGACCCCTGCCAACTCTTAGTTTATTTATTCATCTGTTCTGTTTTCATGCCTCCGCACTAACCCTCTCATGTCAGACGCCTCCCTTAAACCTGCAGCCGGCCGTATATTTCCAAAAATTCCATAATAACCGTCATTTCATTGAGAGAGCGTTCCTATTGTCTGTGCTGCGGTTATGTGATGACCGGTTTCCTGGCATTCCTTCAAGAGATCTCAACATGGCTGCCAGGTCACAAACTTTCTCATTTTACAGCTAAACCGTGCACTACAAGATGTTTCCGAGAACATTTGAGGAGAGAAATAGACATTAACGTAACAGAATATTGATTCATATTTGATCTACGATCTAGGGAAACGCGCTGGGGCGCTGGTTCGCTTCAGACAGAGTGTATTCCTGACTGTATTCAGAGGTTGTTAGAATTAGAGAGGGCCAGTAGGAATGGAGGGGAACAGGTATGTTTAAAACAAGGAATTAAAAATGTGCAGTTAAAATAAGATGGTAAACACATATGGTCCCACAACAGAGCCATACCGCCAAATAAATATACTGGAAAAAAAAAGTTAGTAAACTTGTGTTTGGTGGATTATTTCTCTGTTGTTACAATGCTAATGGTCATTGTATTTTACATCGTTGGAAAGCCTGTTTATTTACCTTCGCAATGATGTCCAACTTGTAAGGATCATGCATTTGTGGGATGAGCAGCACAGCTGATTATGTGGGTAGCGCCCAAGAAAAATTTGCCAAAATGCTCTGCCAATGGTAAACAGTGTATTCTCATAAGGCTACCAGGAAGCCTGCAATGACTGCCCTTCACCGTCAGGCTCGTTTGCGCTGGTGTCGACAACACAGACAATGGAACCTGAACATGTGGGGGAA